>PYXC01001626.1:330000-340000 GCA_015244755.2 Tenualosa ilisha
GTGAGGGACATCACCCTGATGGGAAACAGGAACACACACGCACACACACACACATGCGAACACAATGCACACACACATACCAACCAGCAAAAAGACCCTGTGAACCCAGTTGACTGGTCGGAACTATTTTTAGCGAGCTGCAGGGACTACTGCTGGTCTGCAGTACAGTATTGGTGTGTGCAGATGAGTGTTCTGATCAAAACTTCTTCTGTTATCAGACCAATGTTAATCTAACATTGGGACAGTGTGAGTAACTATTAGGTTACCTGAGCAATCCCAATCTAACCTTTAGATAACTGATCAAGCACCTTGCCTGATCTGAGCAATGCAAGCCTTGCAACACTTCAGGAGGCTTTGTTTCAGATTAGTTTTCATGTGCTCCCATCAGTTAGCGTTAAGGGCTCAAATGAACACGTGTTTTATCACTGTAATATCTGTGGGGGAAATAAATACACACGGAGACAGGGCCAAGGTGTGTGGTGATTTACTTCGTAGTTGCTCTTGTTCTGATACAGGAATGCACTGTGCAGACTGGTTAATACAACTACCGTAAGTGTACTAATGTCACAGCCATCATTACGGTTCAGGACATTTCCTATCAGTCACTACAATCACCTGTGTTATTTCGTGCAAATATTTGGTGTGCAGCTGTTTCGCTATTTGGTGTGTGTTGTTCCAAATTCTCTCCTCCTCATACCTGCCTACAGCACTCAACAATGTCAAACAACAGGACTATTGACTGATTCACACCGCATGTCTACTTTATTGTACTAATTGTAGTTGTACTAATTGAATGTAATCTATTGTTATATATGCCTACTTCAGCCTGTACTAATATAAGCCCTTGTTAACGCAGTCTCCTATCTGACCAGTCTGTACTAACATAAGCCCTTGTTAATGCAGTCTCCTATCTGACCAGTCTGTACTAATATAAGCCCTTGCAGTCTCCTATCTGACCAGTCTGTACTAATATAAGCCCTTGTTAATGCAGTCTCCTATCTGACCAGTCTGTACTAATATAAGCCCTTGTTAACACAGTCTCCTATCTGACCAGTCTGTACTAATATAAGCCCTTGCAGTCTCCTATCTGACCAGTCTGTACTAATATAAGCCCTTGTTAATGCAGTCTCCTATCTGACCAGTCTGTACTAATATAAGCCCTTGTAGTCTCCTATCTGACCAGTCTGTACTAATATAAGCCCTTGTTAACGCAGTCTCCTATCTGACCAGTCTATACTTATATAAGCCCTTGCAGTCTCCTATCTGACCAGTCCGTACTAATATAAGCCCTTGTTAATACAGTCTCCTATCTGACCAGTCGGGTCTCCACTGTATGTATAGATAGTGTGTGTTTACGGAAACCATAATCAGTTCGATAGCTGCATAGTTGCATGCCATATGGCCATGGTGAGGTGAGGACATTTATGCATTTTTATGCTTTATACACTTCTACCCAAAGCGACTTACATTTTGTCAACTATCAATTGTTCAGGGCCAGTCTCCCCTAGAGCAACTTAGGGTTAAGTGCCTTGCTCAAGGGCACAACGATGGCTGCTGGGATTTGATCCCACAACTTTTCAGGCTACTAGCATGCTAGCCAGGTTCCTTAACCGCTACGCTACCACCGCCCAGACTTACCCTGGTTGGAGCTAGGTGGTACTGCAGCTTTGTTGTATGCCAAGTTCAAGAGTAAAGACGTCAACTTTATCCCAGGACTCCTGTGGTGTCATTTCGTGTGGCTCAGGAGACTGGGACTAAGCTACGTTATTATCCACCGTGGGCATCCCGCTAGCAAACAAGCTAACACGCCCAGCTGGTGTGGTGAAGGAAAAGTATGAGACGACAATATCTTGTAAGCCTGCTACTTATAAATAATAGTAAGTTAATAATAATAATAATAATAATAATAATAAGTAAGTTTGTAATGTTGTAAATTATAAACGATTCAGCACTGTGGTTGAATATTTGTTTTGCCATGTGGCTGAAAGAACCAACAAGTGCTCCTTAAAACCTGTGAGTAACATTCACCGATAGGGCGTAGTTTACCCCTGAACAAAATAGCTTTGGTCAAATACTCTATCTCATACATACAGACACACACACACACACACACACACACACACACATACTAGTAAATACAATTGATTTGACCTGGATCTGGCGCTTATCTGTTTTTCCTGTGGTCCAGGTGAGTAAACAGTGATTGGTTGCTTTGATTAACCCCTGTTCCCGCCCCCCAGTCAATGCAACTGATGAGTGTGTTGTTTGATTGGCTGGCAGGGGGTATTAATTAGTGCTGGAACTGACAGCGAGCGCAGTGATTGGCTGGCAGGGGGTATTGATTAGCGCTGGCACTGACAGCGAGCTCAGTGATTTCAGATAAGCTTGGGCGTGCGTCATAATAACACCAGCAGTAGGGCTATTTACGCAGGCACAGGAGGAAGAGTGCGTGTGTCTGTCTGTGTGTGTGTGTGTCTCAAGTATATATGTTACTGGGAGATTGTGTGTGTCTGTGTGTGTGTGTGTCTCAAGTATATATGTTACTGGGAGATTGTGTGTGTCTGTGTGTGTGTGTGTGTCTCAAGTATATATGTTACTGGGAGGTTGTGTGTGTGTGTGTGTGTGTCTCTGTGTGTGTTTTACTTAAGGCAAGTCTGACTCTCTATCTCTCAGACCCAGGAGAAATGCTGTGTTCCCTAGCAGGCAAACTGTCAATCAAACAGGGCCTTCTCGTGGTGCTCACAGGCCTGGTGCTGGCCAACAGAAACTCTTGTTGTTTAACACAGGCAATCTCCTTGAGGAGCATGGACTCTTCTGAGATGGCACATAGGAGATTGAACATAAAGGTAAAGTATTTGTGTAAGTGTGTTTTTTGACTGCATATGCTAGTGAAAGGTTCTCTGTCTGTGTTTGTGTGTGTGTGTGTGTGTGTGTGTGTGTGTGTGTGTGTGTGTGTGTGTTTGTATGTGTTGTGTGTGCTAACACAGCTCTAAGAAAATGCTTCATAGCACTGGCTGACCATAGAAATGATATGTAGTGCACCTCTATTATTGGTCAGATGGTGTTGGTCAGGGTTGCTCTACGATTGGCCATAAAGAGCATGAGCTGCTTCCTCATTGGCTTGCAATGCCCATAATGATCTGTGATTGGCTGGGGGATACACAGAGCATATCTTTGATACACAGGGCTGGACTATGATTGGCCCTGCTGTGTGGACTGGACTTTGGGTTCAGAATGTTCTCTACATGATGTACCTAACAGGTGCCAACCTCAGAACTGTCAGGAGAGAGAATGTGGTTTGACTGATTGACCAACCTACTGACAACCAGGCCGACACTCAGCTGAGTGAGGGATGAGGGCCTAAGAAATGAGATAGATAGATAGATAGATAGAGAAAAGGAATAGGGGGAGGGAAGGGACGAGAGAGAGAGCACAGCTCTTGCCCTCTGGAGAGGCAGTTATGTAAAGATGTGAAATATTCATCCCTTTTCACCAGGGGCTTTTACTCAAGACACCTGAGAGGACAGCAAGCAAGATGGGGAAAGAGGAGAGAGGGGAGGGAAATAATCTGGATCAAAACGAGCAAAGGACAGAGAGAGAGAGAGTGAAAGAGAGAGAGAGAGAGTAACAATGTCTAAATAAGTCTGTGTCAAGCACTCTCTTCCCTCAAAACCATGTGTCACTGCTCGAGAGAGAGATAGAGAGAGAGAGAGAGAGAGAGAGAGAGAGAGACAGAGAGAGAGATAAACATATTTCTTTCAATAATATTTTATCCTTTTGTTCAATCTTTTTTTGTTTGTTTGTTATAAAAGCAGTGGGATTGTGTCCCTGTCACTCAGATAGGCCTCTCATTCCTAACTGTCAAGTCTTGACAGCTTTGACGAATGATGCTGCTTGTTATGCCGTCTCCCCAGCGTGAGCACCACAGTTTGATGGGACTCCGAGCACAGGAGACGGGGAGACGGGGTGACCTGGGGTGGAGATAGGAGGGTGGGATGGGGTGGGCGTGGTGGTAAGTCGGTGGGCATGTTCAAATGGTGGAGGAAATCTGTACAGGGATGGAGGAAAACATCCAGGCGCTTTCAAGCCTCCAGACACCAACCAGGACCCACGGGCCTGCACAGGCATTAATCAACTCTTTGCACACAGCTCTTTACCATCCTCCCACATGACGGCTGACACCTGGGCATGAGCCAGAGAGGGGCCCCTCTGACCGTACTGGCCCTTTCACACAGACACACACACACACACCCACACACGTACACACACACACTTAAACACACATACAGTACAGTACACACACACCGCAGCAATGTCAAGATAGAGCAACTGGTCTCTCCAAGAGCCAAAAACAAGGCCACCAAGGTCACCGAGTGTTGTTGGTGGGAAAAAGAATGAGAAAATTGAACACAACATAGACTGAATAGTGAACTGACAGCTAACACCAAGTGAATGGGGCACAGTAATTTACTTTCAGTTCATTTTTCCTATGCCTCATTCAGTTACTGTTAGCTGTTGGTTTGCCATTCAGTCTACGTTGTATCAAATTTTCTCGCTCTGTTTTCCTAATGACAGAACTGGGTGATAGGGTGACCACCGGCCACACTAAGAAAAGGAGGACACTTGTATAGAAAAGAGTCAAAAGGTCGACAACAGGTCAAAAGTGGGGACACTCCTAGTCTTTGTGGGTTTCCCCCTACAACCCTTACAAAAATAAAGGAAGCTTTTCAAGTGTTAAAACAGCAGGTTTTTGAGTGCAAAATTACAGTTTTGGAGGAAAACTTTGCAGTGTGCATGAATAGCAGCCTATTGTGGAGATTAACATGGTTTAGTCTACAACTACAGTGCACTTTGCAGAGATGCAAAAAAAAATGTAAGCTGACAAAATGAGGCTGTTTGCATATTTGCTGTCTGATAATTGATAATAGGTCTCCCATTAACAACTAATATGGACTTCCTGTGACTGGAGATTTAGTAGCCTGATTTCACCTAAACATAGTTGATGCCAGTTTTTCTGACAGATTTGATTGCTTCAATGTGAGAATATAGCACTTTGCAGTCTATCATTTCACATTTCAGCATCCCCCCTCAGAAAACAGACTCCAGTCATTAAAGAACATACATCCATAATGTTCGCAACAGTTTAGTGTGTTCATCTGCGGCAGCTGATGTTCACCCTTGCGCCCAGAATGCAGACGCACTGACCGCGGAGAAAAAAATGTTTTCAGTACCGCTGTATATAAACATTGTTTGCTATTGCGTGATGCAAAATGAGGACATTATTTCCCCATCTTGAAAACCGGACTGCCCGGCTGAAATCGGACGGATGGCTACCCTACAGTAACGTCACACTATGAATTGTGTCACACCAGACTTCTCCTTTAATGCATCAGTAAGGCACCTGGCAGATAGCCCAATAGGATCAGAAGAGCTCAGTGCTTAGAAAGCATCTGAGAGTGGTGTGACCTGAAAACGCTCCTGACATTCCTAGCAGCCTGAAATGCAACATGCCCTTCCATTCCACTCCCTCTTTCTGCCCTCCTCCCTCCCTCTTTCCTCCATCCCTCTTTCCTCCATCCCTCTATCACTGTCTCCCTCTACTGCACTTAACCAGCACTTAAACTCTTGCACTCCCACTCTCACAGCTCTGGTTCCTTAAAGGAGAAATCCTGCTAACGCTAACTGAATGGGGCACAGAAACTCCCTTTCTGTTTAATTATCTGTGCCCCATTCAGTTAATGTTTGCACAGCCAGCTCGCTATTCAGTCTATGTTGTATCAAATTTCTTGATTCTTTTCGCTATACAGACAGCGCTCTGTGACCTTGAACAACAGGGCTATATGGACTGATTCACACTAGATTTCTCCTTTAACCTCCTTAATTTTGTGAATCTCTTTGGATAAAAGCCTCTCCTCTATATGCATCAATGTAACTCTCAATGCAACAGCTTTATGACTCACAGGGCTTTTCTACTAAGACACCTCCTCTGACTTCATTAACCCAGGGGTGTCATCAAGCCACACAGTCGAGAGGGCACACACAACCATGAAGTCCCCTGAGGCTTTTGAGCAGTGGAGTCGGTAAGGCTTAACTGCCATCCTCTCCCCAAAGGGTCACCATGCAGTGTGGGGGCGAGCTTCACAGAGAGACATCGGCAGCCAGAGAGAGAGAGAGAGAGAGAGACAGAGAGAAGCAGGGAGAGAGAAAGACAGATGAGAAGAGACCCAAAGCACAGGCTTAGCAAAAATACAGTGAAACAACTACGACAGTGGAAGTGTAGCAGTCAGACAGATAATCACAGATACAGATCACAGAGATTAGACGCAACACCTGTTGTTTCCAGTAGTTCAGCACATCAGTCAGCAACAGACACGCTCTCTCCAGACTCACCTTGCTGTCCTTATCCCAGCACACCTTTCTCTAAACCCAGAATTTATAAAGCATTTCATGAATGCTCTTCATGATTGTGTTTATAATGCTTTATGGGTTCATAGAAAGTGTTACTGGCTTTCTAAAGACTGTCTGTGCCTTGCCTTGATGCAACATATTGTTTTATGTAAAGATTTACAGAGGCAATTTACACTGGAGCTTTACTACTACTACTAATAATAATGACAATAATAATAATCCCTTAATAACACTTAATGTCTCATACTATTTATTTATAACACATTTTCAAAAATCTCACAGTCAGACGTCATGAATATCAGATAGGGCAGAGAAATGAGAGCGAGAGCAAGAGAGAGTGAGAGAGTGAGAGAGAGAGAGAGAGAGAGAGAGAGAGAAACAAATGGATAAAGGAAAGAGATGGATGAAAGACAGAGAGAAACATTCCGAGGTTCCATCTTTGTTTGGCTGTGGTCGTCCTCCTCAGGAATGCGTCTGTGAGTGTAACAGACATCGGTGCCATTATATGGTCTAGGTGTTTATTTACTGAGCCCTCAAGAGCCTCACTGACTGCAGATGTCTAAACAAGTCCTGCCCAACAAAGAGGAACCCCCCTCTTCCTCTTCCTCCCATTCATCTTGGCCTGTCACAGGAGTTTCCCCAGGTCAAGCCAATGTCACCATCTTGTTTCTGACAGAGATCCAACACCCTTACTAGTAGCAACTTTTATTCACCTTTTTGCCCTTTTTTTATTGGTTTGCATAAGGCATCCAGATGAAAGATAAGGAGACTAGACTGATCGAATTGGCTGGTAATGACGGATTTACAGACGCAGGATTTCACATAATTTCTGTCATAAATGAAAAGAAACAATCAATTGAACTAATAGGTGGCACAGTGAGATGATGCATCTCATAGCACCCTGAGAAAAAAAAGACGTGTTTTTCCTTTCCGCCACACCCAGATGCTGTGGCCATCGTCTTACGCCGTGTTATGGGGTTTTATCCAGGGCCAGGGGAGTCTCGGCACCTCGTGTCTGACGGTTATGCAAGGTGTGTGGAGGAATGGCGCGCCACGCCAAACCAAGTCGACGCGGTGGAGGCCAGCACAACAGCTGCGGTGGCGAAGGCAATACACACACTACGTGTAAATCATCTCCGAGATGGGTATCTCTTTTGGAGGCCGAGTGCGGTAAACACACCGTGGAAATTCCCTTTCAATGTGAGAGTAAAAACAATACATACACACGCACACACACACACACACACACACACACACACACTCACACACATATACAGACACATACACACACGCACTCACACACAGACACATACACAAACATCTGCTGCACGCCTTCACACATATGCACACGCACACACACACACGCCTAAACATAGGCCACATACATGCTGCAAGCCTACACACACACACGCACACACACACATACACAGACACACACAGACATACAGACACATACACACACACATACACACTACACACATGCACACAAACATCTGCTGCATGCCTACACACACACATACACACACATACACGCACACACACACACACACACACACACGCACACACAAACATCTGCTTTATTATAAAAAAAGAATTTGCATATTACCTGACGTATGTATTTGAAGACAGGATCTAAGATTTGATAAGAACACATGATGGGGCGAGATCAGACACAGACCCAAACATGTTCAGGTTGCTGAGGTTTGAAAGCATCTGTTTAAGATGACTCTGTCTCTTCTCTCTATAGAAACACCCTCAGGCACAAGATCCAAGCATGTAAGTAGAGGAATAACTGAACAGATCTATATATGAACACAGACTGACTGAATGCCACACACATACAATGTCATTCCTAATATTAAGCCCTCTCCCCCCAAAAACTTAGCTGGCTGGAATCAGCCAATTACAAAGCTAAATGATGGCATTTGTGGCATTTGTTTAGGGTTTAGGGTCCAGGGTCTAGGGCTTGGGGAGAGGAGGGAGCTTTTAGGATTCAGTCATTGTGTGGAATTCTAGACAGTGCAGGCGTTCCTGACAGTTTCTGATTCTTTCACCACAATCTCTTGATTTCTCTCGGTCATAAATGTTGAAGCACCTTTAAAGTGTGTTTGTTCAGCATTTATTATACACCCTGATTTAGTCATTACTGTACATTCACATCAAGAACTACTTTTAACTTTAAGTTTTAATGTCCCTAAAGCTGCTCAGAAAACCTCGTCTCAAAATATTTGTATCGCTCATGTCGCTCACTAGGTGAAGGTTTTTGGTCATTTGTAGCCAAAATACGCCATGTCTAATCTGCGTAAAGTTGAGCAGTATTCAACTTTTTTGATGCTTTTGTCTCCCAAAAATAGATGTTTTTCACTTTTGTCCAATAGAAATTTATTGATTTCATTTGCTTTGATTGATTTCATATCCCTTGGTATGAATGGACAGTTAGTCATAAAACAGAGACAGATTGACCAGACAACAGTGAAATGAATCTGCCTTTGATCTGGGTTAGATTGACTTTACATTAGTTGGGCTGGGACTTGGCTAATATTTGACTTGGATATAGACAGGATGTGTTCTGGCTGAGACTCGGCTGATATCTGACTTGGATATAGACAGGATGTAGTCTGGCTGGGACTCGGCTGAAATCTGGCTTGGATATAGACAGGATGTGGTCTGGCTGGGACTCGGCTGATATCTGGCTGGGACTTGGCTGAAATCTGGCTTGGATATGGACAGGATGTGGTCTGGCTGGGACTTGGCTGATATCTGGCTTGGATATAGACAGGATGTGTCTGGCTGGGACTGGCTGAATCTGGCTTGGATATAGACAGGATGTGGTCTGGCTGGGACTTGGCTGATATCTGGCTTGGATATAGACAGGATGTGGTCTGAGTCCATATCTATATAGAGCTACTCTATGCTTCTCTACCGTAAGATGCTGTTCAAATCACTAAATGAATCTGAATGTGTGACACTGTGTGTGTGCGTGTGTGTGTGCGCCAATGTAAGTGGGTGTGAACCTTTGCAAGTGTGTGTGTCCTAAGAGTGTGTGCCCTGTGAGTGAGGTAGAGGGAGAGAGAGAAAGTGAGAGAATCCGAGTCGTTCAGAGTGTCGGAACCTGGTGAAAGTGTGTCAATCATTGATCAAGTGCTTAACTGAACGGAATCTGCTGAGAGTGAGTGACTCATTGAGAATTTGTGTGAGTGAGCCAGTGTGTACGTGTCCGTGTGTGTGTGTGTGTGTGTGTGTGTGTGTGTGTGTGTTTGTCTTTGCCAAAGTCAGTGTTTAAGAGATGGAGTTTATTTTTTGCCCCAAGGAAAGTGAATGTCTGAGGGTGTTTGTGAAAGGCTGCCAATGTGTGTGACTCTGTAGGTGTGTGTTAGGATCTGAGTGTGTATGTACAAGGAGATGAAAGTGTGTGAGACATTGAAGGTGTGCAAGCATCTGAAGGAGTGTTAGCATCTGAACTTCAAGTGTGAGTTAAAAATGTTTGTGCACAGTTCTGTGTATGTGTGTGTGTGTGTGTGTGTGTATGTGTGTGTGTGTATGTGTGTGTGTGTATGTGTGTGTGTGTGTGTATGTGTGTGTGTGTATGTGT
>PYXC01001626.1:345000-352500 GCA_015244755.2 Tenualosa ilisha
ACTTTAATGGAATCTATTCAATTGAGAAGGTGGAGCACTTGGATGAATTAACATATTCCGTTCCCCCTCAATCGGAGCTGAAGTGTCTTTGAAAGAGGCAAGGAGGGGAGTCGTGGCTTAACATTATAAAGGAAAAAATAACACCGCATCGCTTCTTGCTTTGTGTAGAATCCGCGTCTTGACGAGCTTTTGTAAAACCCGGGCACAGGAGAAGCCACTGAGCGCGACTTTTGCCTTCTGCTTTTTAAATTTGATCCCCTTCGCAGTCTTGCAGTTTACAATTTCTCTTCTGTCCACTTCAAAATGAAACTTTTGCCATTTTGCTCTTGGCTTACATGCCTTTTGATTTTTATCATGTGCTTGGGATATGAGTGTGGGACTAAAAGGCGAGATGGGAGAGCCAACAGAGACTTAGTACGCATTAAGGAAGCCACAGCCACCTCCACTGGAGCCTGTGCCATTCGGCTGCCTCGGGGCAAACGCTCCTTGCCCGGGATGAATCGGCGCTCTCCTCGTCGGTACCCCCGGTCCTCTCATGCGGAGAAGAGCCCACCGGGGCGGCTAAAGGCTGTTTACTTTACCGGCAGAAGTGATCAGCTGCGGCTGAAGCCTAGCGTCGAGGTGCCGAGAGGGAATTTTACTCTGGAAATGTGGATCAAACCAGAGGGTGGGCAGCGGTCGCCAGCTGTAATCGCAGGTCAGATTTAATTTAATTGCTGAGTGAAATGTTTGTGCAAACAGCCAATTAAGTTCGCAAAGTTTGAGGAAACAATTAATGACTTGATATTCATTTGTAATACTGCACAATAACGTGTTGGATTTCAGAAAGGCATATCATTCCACTTTAATCTTCAAACAAGTAGGAGACCAATTAATTTAGAGGAAGACCATTTGAGATTTTGGAATTCAGCAGATGTGTCGTAAGCATTACTCTTTTAATGCCCAGTCAGTCCAGACACCCAGACATGCCAACTTTATCATTGGAGCGAACCGAGCAGACAAGCTGCAAACAGGCGACGTAATTGAAACTCACGCAAGTGCGGGCTCCATCACCACACAGCGGTTTAAAATGCAGTCGTTATTTTACATCCAGCTCTAAAGAAAGTTGCATGCCCGCATTCTCCTCGCCGAGCACAGAGTGTTGTGCAGACGGGGGATATGGTAGGCTAAGAAGATCCGCATAGCTGTGTGACAAAAGGTCTGTCTATATTTTTTATGATATAGAAATATAGCAACCGCAACAATGCGCTGTGCTTGCACAGGTGTGATTTTTCTTTGGAAGTTGTGCATGTTTTTTTGTTTTTAATTGGCGTTAAGGTTAAGGTAAGCCCTGGTGAGATATGGGGGGCTACTGTAGCGTCCTTACAATAATATCTCCACTCCCCGACTCTTTTGCTCTTAGGCATGACGTCAGTTGGTTACTCATATATATTCAATGCTACCACATAGGCACGAGACAGACTGGACAAGGGAACGGAGCCTACCTGGCGTCGTTTCAAACATGCAGTCCACATTAGCTGATCATAAACTTGAAACTGGTCGTAAACTTTACAAGTACAAGTGTAGATTGGGTATTTACGTTTGGCAGCAACAAAACAACCCCTCTTATTGTTGTCTAATCTACTTAATTAAAGCAGTCTGCATGTTCCAGGTATGTCCGTGACGAAGCGCATGAACGCTCATCGCGGTGTCCCCCAAATTGCAATTTAGGCACGGAACCATTCAATTTAGCCAAAGAAAACAATGTGGTCACCATGCAGACAAACATTAGTTGTGTGTGTGTGTGTGTGTGTGTGTGAGCGTGAAAATGCAATTTAGCTGTGAGAAAAAGACGGAGAACTTATGAATGAGAACGAAGCTATAAAGCCTCACAGGAGAGTGGAGTAAGTGGGCGTGTTGTTCTGCTGTATTTTCTGTCTCTCGGAGTGCAATGTATTTGATTCTCTCCTCCCATGCCCCGGTCTGCCAACAGAGAGCGTAGTCCTCATTTCTTGCGCAGCTTTACTCCGGATCCTCGTGTCACCTCTCGGCTCGCACGCCGTGCAGGACGAGAGGATGACTTCACGCCAAGGTTAGAATATACAGGCATGCGGTTCAACGAAATACACTCATTAGGCTATAATTTTTTATATGCAAAATGATTCATTGTAAAAGCAAGCATTCCAGTTATGACAAAAATACCGACGGTGGTATTTTTCCAGCGCCATCACGATTCAAAGTAGAGTTGTTGGCCTTCGCAAATATGGACCTGGAACTGACTCTGTTGGCTGGTGCCCTGGACTCGCTTATGCACTATACAGATGATTAATAAATTGTTTATTAAAAGTATTAGTTACATTAGTACATGATTAGTTATCCATGACGACAAATGCATTTATTACCGTTTAAAATAATCCGGATCTCTTGTTGACAAAACTACATATTCCACATATTCCACTCTCCTTGTAATGTCGTTATGCTGTTGTTACTGTTGCTGTCTGTGGCTGTGGTCTAGGCAATGTTTTTGCTAGATTCAGTCTTTCAGGCATCGGTGTTGGACCACTGTAGCAAACCCAGATGCTGATGAGATAAACTGTTTTAATGCTGCTTTAGAGGTGCAGATTACTGCACCTTAAGATGTTGGTGATCTTTGCAGGGCAGGACAGAGCCATTGCATTGGTCCTTATTTGGCATCCAGTGTTTCCCTAGAAATACAGTGGATGATAGGGCAGGGTTCATTCAGTTACTTATGATTTACATTAGAAAACAGAAATCTCTTGCACTGATGCATTTGAACATATCCTTCAATATGACTTTGCAATACCAGAATTTATATCAGAATGCCAGAATGCAAAATACCAGAATGCCTTTTCTTGTTTTTTCCTGTATTATGGTTCACTGCCACTCACTCCATGGCGTTACAGTTTTGCATTGACACTGAAAAGAAGCAACACTGAGCAGCCTATAGGATGCAATAGGCTGTCCCGTTATCTCTTTTCTTCTGTTTTTTTGGCTCCCTGTCTAGCAGTGATGTCAGTACCTCGGCGAATGAATGGAAGGCACGGGCGCTACCCCCTGCAATTTGTTTTTCAGCCCCACTGCACTTCGCCACGCCCACAGAACCGCCCACCCCCCAATCAGCCCCACCCACCCCCACTGCCTCCCATACTTATGCCCTTATGGAACCCTGGGCTGTTTTAATGCCCCATGCTGGTGAGATTTTGACCTGTTTGTGATTTGCCACTTAGAGGACTCCTTCCAGTGTTTCGCAGATTGTAATTTCCTCTGTTTTATGGCACAGTTTATTTTTATGGGCACTGGCACAAGGCAGAGTGGTCTGAGGTGAACTGCATGCTCTCGTTCAGCTCTCGTTGCGTCTCTTTCTTTCTTTCTTTCTCTCTCTCTCTCTCTTTCTCTCTCTCTTACTGTCCTCTTCTCACTCTTTTTTCTCTCCTGTCTTTCTCTCTCTCCTTCTCCTCTTTTGCTCCCTCTTTCTCGCCTTCTGTCTCCTCTCTTTCTCTCTCTCCATCTCTCTCTTTCTGTGGCGTACGCCTGCTCTGGCCTTGTCTGGCCTATGAAGGGGCTTCCGTTTGCCAGGCGTGACCCGGCAGCTATGCACGCTAGCTCTCTGGACCCTGATCACTCTCTTTTACACACACATACACACACACACACACACATACACACACACACACACACACACACACACACACATATACACAGTTCTGCACGCCAGCGTTCTGGAGTCTGACCACTCACTCACTCACACATGCTATCGTTCTGGCCCCTGACCACTCACTCACTCACTCTGTCTCTCTCTCACACACACACACACATACACTAAAAATACACACACACACACACACACACATACTCTTGCACGCTAGTGTTCTGGACCCTGACCACTCCCTTCCTCACTTACACACACACACACACACACACACACACACACACACACACACACACACACTCACTCATGCCAGTGTTTTAAATCCATATCACTCACTCTCACTTACATGCCTGACACACACACACACACACACACACACACATACTTACTGTACACACACACACACACACACACACACACACACACACCACACACACACACACACACACACACACACACACACACACATTCATGCTCTCCTTCATTCATTGATTTATTCCAGGGTTTCTGTGGAATCTTTGTAACATTTTTAACATTTATAACATTTAAAAAGACTCTTAAAAAGTCTTAAATATGTTAAGATGTTGTTCTCTTGGTCTAAACGTTTAGGACAGGTCTTAAATTTGTCTGTAATGAACTGTATGTGGTAGGTGCCCTTGAGGATTGTATGGTCCAGTAGGTTATGCCACTTGTTTGAAGTGTGTCTTCTGTTTGAGGAAAGATTTTTTGTGTGTGAAGCTGGTACTTGTAGTCCATAGTACGATTAAAAAGTCAGACAGAATCCATACATTTCACTTCAATTCCCACAACTCCTTTCCCACAAATTCCTTTCCAGAAAGGACATCATATTGATCTTAGGTTTCAACAATGGTCATGAAAAGGTCTTCAGAAGTCTTAAATTTAACTTTTTGAAACCTGCAGTAACCCTGTATTTACTCACACACTCACACACACACACATTCATTCACCTTCCATTCCTGATACCCACATCCCACCCATACCTGACGTGTTTTGATGACAGATCTCACGCACAGACCTACGGACGTGCATCCATAGCTATAGTGGTACGACATTCAAATAAACTTTATTTGAATAAGCTTTTCCAAAATGCAGTTAAGGCCATTTAATGTTGAATTTATATTGATTGATTAATGCATTCATTAATTGATGTATTAATCAATTTTCATAAATCCCACCCCTTCCATTTGTGTTAGCACATTTTCATTGGCTTCACACATTTCTCACACTCAGAACATTCGACACAACTTTAATAGAACGTTTTCAAACTCCATTGGCTGTCTTGCTTGAACAAATGACACACATCTGTTAATTTAGCTAAAAGGTATTCAATTTCCAGTTTCTCTGCAAAGCAAATCTCCTCCTCCAAAATTCTTCAACCCACAATCATTCATCATGCATATAAGATACTTTGCTGTTTTCTATTTGTAAGGGTGGGTCAAAGAGGCCAGCAACATATAAAGTAATGGTGAAAGTATCCATGGTTGTATGAAAAAGGAAGGTCTGTATCAATTACAATTGGGAAGTTACTTCAGTGTATGAAGTACATTGTATTGTACAATTTGTCTGCAGGCGCATTGTGGGTCCTGCATATTGCAATGACAGTTATATCTTAGGACAAAAAACCTCAATTTATGTAACATTATACTGTAGATCCTTTTCACACATTCAGTAAATTTGCCGAAATTCTGTAAATTTGCTGACATAGCAAAAAGGTTAAACCTGCTTATTTTGAAAGCAACGTTTTGCGTTTTTTTGTTGTGTTATTGATTGAAAGTACTTGTTGTGTTATGATTGATTGAAAGTACTTGTTGTGTTATGATTGATTGAAAGTACTTGTTGTTTGAAGGATGAATTTGCTTTTGCTGTTTGATGTTTTTAATGTTTTAGCCATTTGTGTAATTTGATGCCTGTGTGATGTGTAATTTGTGCATCTGTTTAGGCCTGTGCTTAACTTGGATTTTGAAATGACTTCAGTATCAAAGCAATCAAGAAAAACTGTAACTAAGAAGCGCAGTAAAATCACATAATTTCTCAATATTTCTGAAAATACATTGCATTGTGGAAAAAGAGTTCTTCCTATGTATATTGATGAGATGGAGTGTGTGAAGGTGAGATATTGCAGTGTTACTGTGAGGGCAAATGGGGGTCCTCCAGGGCTGCTCGATCATGGGAAAAATCATAATCATAATCATGATTTTTTTTTATCAATAGTGAATAAAGTATGATTAATTAACATGATTGCTCAGGGATTTGGGGAAAGCAGAGCTAATCAGAGATACAATATCATTTCTTTGTAGTGCACAAGAAGTGGAAGGGATATATGGCAGGGCTTCCAACTCTCCAAAGCCGGGGGGCTGTCAAGCTGTGCAAGTAACCGCTACATTTTGACTATTCGATTATACCATTCTGGTAATTGTTGGAAGGTAATACGATTAATGATTGATCGATTCACTGGATTAATTGTACAGCCTGTAGAGCGCATATAGACCCAAGGCATTGGCATCCCGGCTGTTCTCTTTCCTTCTTTCTTAGGATTCTAGATGTTTCTACTGAAAGAGAGCTTGGTTGCTCAAGCACTTGCGTAACCTCCACTGCCTCTGTTTTTCAATGGTGTCTAGGCAACATTTTACTGCACACTAATCCTGTGGTATTTTTGCCAGCAAGCTCACTTCTGCGTGAGAGAGAGTATGTGTGTGTGTGTGTATGTGCATGTATGTGTGTGTGTGTGTGTGTGTGTGTGTGTGTGTGTATGTATGCATTTGAGTGTATGTGCATTCGTGTGTAGCAAGCTCGCTTCTATGTTAGTGTGTGTGTGGGTGCAAACTGAGTTCTATGTGTGTGTGTATGTGTGTGTGTGTACAAGAGAGAGGAGAGAGAGAGAAAGAAAGAAGGAAACAAACTGAGTGTGTGTGTGTGTATGTGTATGAATGTTCGTCACCCAGCTGTTTCTGTGCAATACCAGTCCCCCCACAGCAGCACACTAGGAATGGGTAAGTACTAGTTAAGAGAGTGTGAGTACTAGTTAAGAAAGGGTGAATACTAGTCAAACGAATACTGTCAGATCCAGTTCAGGTTCAGGCCGTTATTTTAGTGCAGGCGGTTCCTGTCCTCATTAAGTGTCCTCATCATCTGTACTGATCATGTGGACCTCGTCTCCCTTTGCCTTGCCCTCTGTTTCATTTGATTCCTGTTTAGTCTCCTCTGTCAAAGCATCATTCTCTCATCCATTCATGTCAACACACACACACACACACACAGATTTAAATAACGTTAAGTCCAATGACAGCCAAACTCATTCATACACTTTCTCAATTTTCACTTAATTTCCCAGCTGATTCCTGTATCACCTTCACCTCACCTTCCTCATCCATTTCATTCCATACATCTCACCTGTCATCTCATCATCAGTCCTCATAACCCCCCCCCCCCCCCCGCCCCACCTGTTCACTTTCTGCCTTCTCACTTCACCTGTCCTCATAACCTGCGCCCCCCCCACCCCACCTGTTCCGTCTCTGCCTTCTCATCTCACCTATCCTTAACCCCCCCCACCCCACCTCATCCTCATCCATTCTCGTACCTCCACTCACCTGTCCAGTCTGTGCGTACCCTTCACCTGTTCTGTGTGTCCCATCTCACCTCCTCCTGTCTCTGCTCATCTAATCCATTCTCGCACCTCCACTCACCTATCCCCTTTGTGCATCCCCTTCACCTTTCTCGCATGAGAAGTTGCCATAGATCTAGCGAGGAAAGACCGTAAATTGCCAATGAGATTCAGCAACTTGGAGTGAGTACTGGTGAAACAACCATGCAAACCAAATGCAAGATTTTAC
>PYXC01001626.1:357500-360000 GCA_015244755.2 Tenualosa ilisha
TGCTGGGTGCTAACGCTCTGAGCTGTGTATCTATCCATCTCTCTATCTAGGTGCTGATGCTGGGTGCTAACGCTCTGAGCTGTGTATCTATCTATCTCTCTCTATCTAGGTGCTGATGCTGGGTGCTAACGCTCTGAGCTGTGTATCTATCCATCTCTCTATCTAGGTGCTGATGCTGGGTGCTAACGCTCTGAGCTGTGTATCTATCTATCTCTCTCTATCTAGGTGCTGATGCTGGGTGCTAACGCTCTGAGCTGTGTATCTATCTCTCTCTCTCTATCTAGTCGCTGATGCTGGGTGCTAACGCTCTGAGCTGTGTATCTATCCATCTCTCTCTGTCTCTCTATCTAGGTGCTGATGCTGGGTGCTAACGCTCTGAGCTGTGTATCTATCCATCTCTCTCTGTCTCTCTATCTAGGTGCTGATGCTGGGTGGTAACGCTCTGAGTCATAATTACCGTGGCAGCTTGGAACGTATCAGCCTGTGGCGGCACGCCCTCTCGCAACGTGACATCATCAAGGCCATGCGTGGCCATGGCAACAGAAACAAAGATGACGATGACAAGTGGCAGCAACTCACAGGTGAGCCATCACAGCTGGTGGTGTGGGAGGGGTTTGAACAGCCCACTCGCCATTGGCTCACAGTGAAGGATGGGCGTTTCCCGGAGGCGGAACTATCAGACCGGGCAGGAACAGGGGAGGGGTTTACTGAAGGGGAGGGGTTTAGTTCACTGGACACCACTTTGCCCCCGCCTCCGTGTGGCCAGACGGTCTGCGACAACATAAAAGTGGCGACCAACTTCAACCGCCACTGGAGCTTTCGCCGACCAAAGACAGTGCGCTATCGCGTGGTGAACATTTTCGACGACGACGGCCGCCGCCCGACCGTCACCGAGCACCAGATCCACCTGCAGCACCAGCACCTGAACGAGGCCTTCCGACGCTACAACATCACCTGGGAGCGCTCAGTGCTCAGCGTGCGGAACTCTTCGCTGCGGAGCCGCCTCATGCTCGCCAACTGCGACATCAGCAAGGTGGGGGACGAGACGTGCGACCCCGAGTGCAACCACGCGCTCACGGGCTTCGACGCCGGCGACTGCCATGCGCACAGGATCGACTGCCCTGAGCATAAGCAGGGGAACGGCGCGTGCGACCCCGAGTGCAACTCGGAGAACTTCTACTATGACTACGACGACTGCTGTAACCCAAACATTACTGATGTCACCAAGACCTGTTTCAACCCCAACTCACCACTCAGGTAAGCGCACCTGTTTGTGTCTCCGCCACGCACACTCTCTTCACACACCTTCCTCACACACACACACAGGCTCCCTGTGTCTATCATAACACATTAGAACAAGAGGATTAAAAACAGTACAAATGAAAGAGGTTGAAGCATCAGAACAGTATCCATGCAGCAGATGGCTCATGTAGTTTTGGTCCATATTTAGACTATGGTGGAGAAAATGAGACTTTGGTGGGAGCTGCATAGCCTAGTCAAAGTATGGAAAAAATTTTGTTTTTTTTTTACTCTACCTGAGGACGTATTACGTACGAACTGAGTTGTGGATTGAGTCACTCACTTGTCCCTTCTGTGTGCTTTTGTCTGAATACTGACACGACACATCGACATTGTCAATCTAACCCAAACTGTGCTCACACTACAACAGAGAACGTATTTGGCCCCTCGTGCCCACACATAACAGACACACACACACACACACAGTCACACACATACACACAAACAGATAACAGACTAACAGACATGATATACTTTCAGTAATCAACAACCACAAAGCATCAGTGAGAATCATCATTTGGGACTTTGAGGTTGAAAGGTTATGTATTAAGTAAGAATTAGCCCTACAAAGTATTATGTTGAGTAGGTGTGAATGATCAGTGGTACATGTTGAGTTGGTATAAAAGCTTAGCAGGTGCTAATGTTAAGTGTAAATGTTTAATAGCTATACAGGTTGTGTTATTAAGGAGGCATATAAATGTGTTATAGATACAGTTTCTGTGTTGAGTAGGTGTAGGCTACATGCTGAGTAAATGTTGAGCTGTAAGTAGTGCAGATGTTTAGGAGGTGTGAATGCTCGTAGCTTCTGACTAAGCAGCACCGCAGCTGTTCCCTAAGTCTACTACAGTTCTCTCTCGGGCCTCACAGAACCAGAACCCCAGCAACCCCTGGTCCGCTGGCAGTGTTAACGATCCGGTTCCTGTTAGGTCGGCGCTAAGAATGGGCCGAGTCCGGGTGCGTTTGTGCCGTGAGGCTAAGTGCACTCGAGAGTGGCTGGTGGGGTGGATTTCTGGCATATTTGTGCTTTTTTGGGGGTTTGTGTGTGTGTGTGTGTGTGTGTGTGTGTGTGTGTGTGTGTGTGTGTTGTGTGTGTGTGTGTGTGTGTGTGTGTGTGTGGTATGTATGAAAGCGTAGGAACGTGAGTGGGAATGGAAACTTCGCTCATCCCCAGGGTGACAGGGTAAACGGCCAGCCCAAGCCC
>PYXC01001626.1:370000-382500 GCA_015244755.2 Tenualosa ilisha
TTGTTTTCCTGGAGCGTGACTCACCTCACTGGCCCTCTTGCCACAGCATGAGGGGGAAACGCACAGAGCCAGTTGGCTAAATAGAGCTCATACACACACACACACACACACACACACACACACACACACTGTAACTCTTCCTAACTCTCTCTCTCTCTCGCTCACACACACACACATACACACACACACACACTGTAACTCTTCCTAACTCTCTCTCTCTCTCTCGCTCACACACACACACACATACACACTCATACACATACACACACACTGTGATTCTTCCTAATTCTCTCTCTCTCACACACACACACACACATCATGCGCACACACACACACTCTCTGACTTGCTTTTTTACCCACCCACGTACATGCAGACACAGACACACATACACAGACACACACACACACACACACACACACACACACAGAGTCAGCTGAGAAGGCATGTCCAGGCCTGTCACTGCCTCAGTGGTGCCGAGTGCCTGACTCTTTGCTTCGTCTCTTCATCTCTTCATCTCTTCTCTTCTTCTCCCCTCTCTCCACTCCTTCTTTCTTCTCCTCTCATCTTCTTTCCTTGCCTCTTCTCTTCTCTCCTCTCCTCTTCCATCCTCCTCTCTCCTCTTTCATCCATTCATTTCTTCTCCTTTCTTCAATCCTTCTTTTCTCTTCTCTTCTCAGCTACTCTCCTCTCCTCTTCTTTCCCCTCCTCTCTTTGCCTCTTTTCTCCTCTCTCCTCTTCTCCTTTCTCTTCTCCCTTCCCCTCTCCTCCTCTCCTCTCCTCTCCTCCCCTGTACTCCTCTTCTCCTCTCCTCCCCTCTTCTCCTCTCCTCCACTGCTCTCATCTGAGAGACTCAGAGATGTAAAGAGTCAACTTTCCGCTGTTTGCTAGCGTACACAGACCTGCCTTTGACAGCCTGCAGCTGCCCTGGACCCAGCAGTCGGCTTAGACAGCAGTGGGGCTCAGCTATCGTCTGTCTGCGCTTCAGAGGGGAAACTAACCTGCTCGGGGGAAACACTCATAAACACACACACACATGCACACACACACACACACACTCTCACTCTCTCTCTGTCACTCACACACACATGTGCGCACACACACACAGACATACACATTCAAATACTCAGACACATATAGACGCATACAGACACACACACACATGCACACACACACTGTCACTCTCTCTCTCTCTGTCACTGACACACACGTGCGCAAACACAAATATACACATTCAAATACACAGACACATATAGACGTACACAGACACATACACACACACGCACACAACACACCATCTTTAAGATAACTCACTAAACCCAATGCCATACCAACCCCACCGTACATCACATGTGCACTCCTCACTCTCTCTGTGCACACTCGCACTCTCTCTCTCACAGACACACACACACACACACACACACATGCACACACACACACACACACACACACGCACACACACACAGGCACACACATGCATATGCACATGCACACACACATACACATACACTCACACATACACATACGCACACACACACACACACACACACACACGCATATGCACATGCACACACACACTTGGACATACACAAACACGCATTCATATTTGTCCTCGAGTTTATCAGTACCAGATTTCAAATGTAGGTCAACCTCAACATGCCTAACATCGTCAGTGCCCCTCCCTCTTCAACAGATATTTTCTCATGTAATGTTAACTTCCCCCTCCCCACCCCACCCCACCCCTCCCCTCTCGGGTTCCTGTGGCCTGCAGGTCACCCGGTGTTAAACAGGAGCTAAACCCCGGTGGCAGCCGGATCAGTTCCCTCCATTCATCTTGACCCAGAGGCCTACAGCTGCCCTGTGTGGGCCTAGACCAAGCCAAAGCCCCCCGGGCTGCGTCCTCTCCAGCTGCCCAGCGCCCAGACTTAGCATCTCAACGGCCTCGGACTGGCCGTAGAGGTGGGAATGGAAGTTCCCCGCCACGTTGTTCTGATTGAGCTGATCCAGGGGCTGGGTCGTCATGCGCTGCCGTACACCGCCGCTGGCGACCGTCGGTTTTGCCGTACCTGTGGGTTCTTCCCACGGTTCCCAGAGAGAGAGAGAGAGAGAGAGAGAGAGAAAGAGAGCAGGAAGCTCCGGGCCCAGCTCTGGTGCTGATCTGGCTTGGATCTGGCCCAGAGGGCATATGAGGTGTTTCAGAATGAAAGGTTAAAGGGTTTAAGAGTTAAAGGGCACAAGTGTTTACTTGGCCTAAAGGTTTAGCGGTCTGCTTAAGCTGTCTGCAGACTGGGAGAGGAGAGATGTTTCTGCAGCGTAGTGCAGTGTTTGCAGTTTTTGCAGTTTTTGCCGTGTTTGCGCTACGCTTCAACCTAGTATTACCTGACTATTTGTGATCAGTGTCAATTGCCTGGGTTGTGAACCTAAGACACTAACATGAGCATTCAACACCTGCAATGGGGTAGGGTCATGTGACCACCCCTCATTGTGTATTTGTGATCAGTGTCAATTGCCTGGGTTGTGAACCTAAGACACTAACATGAGCGTTCAACACCTGCAATGGGGTAGGGTCATGTGACCACCCCTTACTGTGTATTTGTGATCAGTGTTAATGCCTGGGTTGTGAACCTAAGACACTAACATGAGCGTTCAACACCTGCAATGGGGTAGGGTCATGTGACAACCCCTTACTGTGTATTTGTGATCAGTGTCAATTGCCTGGGTTGTGAACCTAAGACACTAACATGAGCGTTCAACACCTGCATTGGGGTAGGGTCATGTGACCACCTCTTAATTGTATAATTTGGGTGTGGTATTCACTTTGTTCTCGCGTCTGAGGAAGGGTCCATTGACCCGAAACGTCACATGATTTATATCAGAATGAAAAGGGAGCAGGAGCACCTGGTTGTAGTGGACTTTTTTCTTTTATTTGTCTATTCTCTTTGCCCTGCTCCCAGGGTCAGTACCAGGAAGTGCAAGCTTTTAACCTTACATCTTGCACATCGTGCTGCCATGAGCTTAAAGGAGGGTTATGAAATCCAAAACAAGCAAGCTTCATTTTGAAAACTCTGAGTCCAAAAGAATGCCTGAATGTTCCACACTTCTGCTATGTTCTGACTTTGGTAGAAAATCTATCACCAGCAGTTTGTTAGTTGCAGAGTGTTCAGGATGATTGGATGGGGAATTTGCAGCCCTCTGTGTTCCAAAGGTGACTGACATTTTAATTAAATTCTGTCATGAGCCATCTGGAAAGAGGCTAACTTCCCGAGTTAGTAATTCTTCAACACACAAGCCATTTTGTATGTTGTATTTTGTTTTAACTTGTAATTAGCATTTTTGCAAGTGTGTTGACTGGTTCATCCGATAGGGGAGCGTTGGCGCTCCCAGGCCTTTGGTGTTTGTAAGAACAAGCTCTGTGTTCCTCTGCACATGGAAACGGCCCCTCTGCGGAAAGTCAAACATCATTTTATGCAAAGAGCCATGTTTGTGCAAAGCCAAGGCGGCACGTGAAATCTTGTGATTATTTTCTCATTCAATATTTTCAAAGGCAACCAGTGTGTCGGACGAGCACTGCTGACAACAGGTCACGTGACTTTCCAGAGCTCTTATTGGCTGTGGATTGGCTGTAACCTCCTAGAATTTCACAGTGGTATTTGTTTGATTAGTAGTCTCAGCTGCATGTTATGGGATGTATTTAACAAACTGTGGTTTCCTGGGTAATGTGAATGATTCAGAATGGCCAACTGTGTTTGCTTTCCACGGTAATTTGGAAAAGGAGGTGTCGACTCATAAAGAAGATGCCACAGTTTGAGGAACTGCTAAAGGAACACAGGACCCTTCTGTTAACAAAGAGAGTTCTAGAAAGCTCAAAACTGCTGTAAAATCTCTATAGGCTTTCAAAAAATGAGAAATTTGGCGATACAAGTTTTTGGCTGGCTGTATCCACTTTCTGATTCAGAATCTAAATGAGTAATTGCCTTGAAGACTCATAGTAAACTCTGTAGTCTTAAAGATTACTCAATAAGAGAAGGTTTATTTGGTCACAAGCTCCCCTGTAAAGGTTTATATACCTGCACAAATACACACCACATACATGCTTCATTCTACAGCAGCAACCACTGAGGTCCTGTGAGATGTTCTGGTCCAACAAATTGTCCAACTATGTCCAACAGTTTGGAGTTGGTTACATCCCCTTTAAAGGAGAACTCTAGCAAGTTTCAGCCTATAGTTCTGTAGCTTTGCAAACTTGCATTTGCTACTAAAATGTAGCGATGGGGGCAGGTGCTGCAGCTTAGCTTGGTCAAGTCAAAACATGCTGAAGTTTTCCCTTAAGTAAAACTGGACAACTCTGTAAAATAAGCTCTTATATTTATATTCCTTGTAGTCTTAGACAGCCATGTTAATGTCTTCCCTCCACACACACACACACACACACACACACATACTCCTCTTCTGCCACAGGTCCTCCTGATGTTGAGCAGGTGTGTGAGCCGAGCGTGCGCACCTGGAGCCCGAGCGCAGGGCAGGACTCGGGCAGCGTTGGCGCCGCCTCCTGCCCACCCCAGGGCTGCATGCTGCAACTGGAGTTCGCCCACGCGCTAGCTCCCGACGCCCTCACCCTCTGGGTGACCTTCTTCTCGGCCGAGGAGACGGCGCTCCCTGCCGTCCACAACGTCGTGCTGCTGCTGACGCAGAGCGGCGCAACCTGTCGCTGGGGCCGCAGGACGTCTTCTGCGACACGCCGCTCACTCTGAGGTTGCCGGCGGCGGCGGCGGCGGAGGAGGAGGAGGTGTACGCCGTGCAGGTGTTCACCATGGAGCAGCACCTGGAGATTGACGCCGTCATGATGACCTCACGGCCCAACAGCCCGCTGTGCCTCGCTTGCCGCCCAATCCGCTACCGGCTACTGCGCCAGCCACCCTTCACCCACGCCCCTCAAGGGATACTTGTGGAGGACGGCAGCAGGAGATACGTAGACAGGTGAGTGTAGAGTCTGATTGGTGGGTTTATGGCCAGACAGGTAAATTTTAAGGTAAGAGGAAGCCAGACAAGTGAGTGTGCAGACTCTGCTTGGTCATAAGTGAGATCAGAGCACAGGTAAGTCTGTGAACTCAGGTGATTGTACTGCTTGGCGGGCAGAAAGTTCAGAGGCAATGTTAATGTGTGTATTTGGCAGGTGGCCTGAGGGGACAGGTGAGTGTGTGGACCTAGGCAGATGGCATGAGAAGACAGGTGAATGTGTGGACCTAGGCAGGTGAATTGTGTGAACTCTGAAGAATGAGTTCAGAGGACACGTGAGTGTGCAGACTCAGATAGGTGAGTGAGTGGACTCTGACTGGTGGTTAGTGAGATCAGAGGACAGGTGAAGTGTGTGGACTTCCTTAGACAGGTGAGTGCATGGACAGACAGGTGAGTGAGTGGACTCTGCGGACAGGGGATCTTGCTGAGGGTGTTGCTGTAGGAGCTCACCCTGCTTTTGCTCCGTGTAGTACAAAAACTGTCAGGCATGGGGGCAGAGAAAGGCTTGGGGCCATCAGAGGGGAAGTGCAAGTGTACACTTATTTTGTGTGTGTGTGTGTGTGTGTGTGTGTGTGTGTGTGTGTGTGTGTGTGTGTGTTTGTGTCCATACATGTAAGGCATGTGGTACATTTGTATTTGAGAAAGTATGTACTGTATGTGAATGTGTGTTCTTATAGTGTGCACAAAGACCTCTCCACAATGCAGTGCATGACAGTTTGATTTTGTCTTGCTCCAGTGAAGTGTGATGCCTATGGAAGAGATTTCAAGAAATCGCACACACACACGCACACACACACACACACACACACACACACACACACACACACATACTTTCTGTTCACACACACACACACACGTGCACCACGCACTTCGGCATTTATCCCCATTAAAAATGACCGTGCTGTGCCGCACACCGCTGTGCTGACGCACCATGATGCCTTTATGCACCCCTGGCACCTGTGGGCCCACTCAACAAAAGGGAAAGGAGCCTCATTCAGGCTTTTGGGGGCCTGCTTTTGTCTTGGATCTTTTGTACAGGATCACGGGGGAGTTTCCCGCCGGCAGTTGAATAGGAGCGTAACTGTCCCCCCACACACCTCAAGGAACCTAAAAAGTGCAGCCCACAATTCTAATCCTCTCACAGACTTTTATTTTTGCCTTTAAGATGTGTTGAATTCCGCCTTCTGGTCTTCTGCAAGGTCACTGACTGGTTGTTGGTTGTGGTAAAAACAAACAAAAAAACAAACAAACATAAAAACTCATGAACAGCATTGTCCCTGTAAATGAGAAACAAACCCAGCGGCTCGGACAGATCCATAAACAGCCACAGCTAATACATGCTTGGTTTAGGAGAATGGAATCAGTCAGAGCCAATCAACACAAGCTTCAGGGGAATGGAATCTGTTGTGGTCAATTAACACGCATGCTTCAGGGAAATGGAATCTGTTGTAGTCAATCAACGTGCATGCTTTAGTGGAATGGAATCTGTTGTAGTAAATTAACATGCTTGTTTCAGCAAAGGGAAATGGAAAGGTGCAAAGGGCTGGACTACAATGTCATGTTGTTGGCTTACCCCAGTGACTTTGGGATTAAATATTTTTATCATCCATTTATCAGTTGAATATTTTTTAAGAAAAAGAAAATCAGGTTCTCTTATTTTGGCATCCTTGATTTGTTGTTTTATTCACTGTTCATTGAACTATGAGTCATTCAATAAGTATGGAGAGTTTCATTGACGTTTTTCACATTTTTCTGTAATGTGTGATTAGAGTGATTAGAGTGACTCTTTCCCCCACTGTCCTTTGTACTCTAAATGTATAGAGTACGTTCTAGATCTCTAAATCTAACTCATATCCTCTGAATCATGGATGAACACAGACGGAGCTTTCTATCGATCAGTTTAGTTTGTTGCCCGGTAACGATGAATCGTACCATTGTTACAAATGTTTGTTTTGCATGTGTTTGCCAAACATGCTCATATAGCCGGAATGCCATTAATGACCAATTACCAATTATTACTTGCCAAGTGTTCTGAAGTAACGATTGTGTCTGCAAACTGTGGTCTGAAAACTGTGGGACATTCGAAAGCGGGACTAAGAGGGACCAAGAGGGACAACTTTTGGGAAACCTGGCCCGGTCCAGTTTTTTGAGAGCAGAAAAGATCTGCTGAGCCCCTACCTCTCTCTAACATGCCTCTGAGTGTATGTGTCGCCGAGAGGCAGCCAAGTGGAGTTGGGCTGAGGTGTTAGTCTGCTTGCAGACACACAGGCACAGAGTAATGACTCTGGGTATAGAAAGGGCCTTACATGCCGGAGCTGGCAAGGAGGAGATTTATGTGCTGTGTTTTTGTTGAGTCCCGCTATATTCTTGGAAGCAAAGAGAGAGGCTCCATCATCTGGCTTTACCTTCAGGAAACACACTAACTCTGCTCTCTCCCTCACACACACATACACACACACATACACACACACACACACACACACTCACACACCCTTGGTTGACTGGTTGATGTCTCAGGTGTTATGTGTTTACATTTATGTTGAGTTGCAGGAAGCAGGAAGTCGCATTTACCCAAATTTCCTTGCAGTGTTACACAGCTATGCTATGGAAACAATTAGCAATAGATTTGTCAGTACAAAACAACTCATTAACATTTAATGACATTTTCATTAGATTGACACACTGTGGACAAAATCTGTTATTGTGTCTAACTGTCTCAACCTAGTGGTTCGATCTGTATGTTTGGTTTGTGCAAGTCTTTACTTTACTAGATGAGGCAAAGAGGGTATTGCAATTGCAACACCACTGAACTGATAGAATAGAAGATAGAACCTCATTCAGTGTAAAGTGGTAAGAAAAATAGCTGTGTTCTGTTGTTCAGTAATGTTTTTTTGCAGAGAAAGAAACAAAGTTGTATCTTACTTGTATGTTTTTTGTGGGGTTTTTGTGAACTAATTTAATATTTTGTGGTGGGTCGTTTTGTAACCTGGGAAAACCCATCCTGATCTGCAATAGTTTGATTTTGCTCTGAGGCTCAGTATGGCCACCAGGTCTATTGACACTTCATTTTGTTTGCCTGAGATAGGACCAATCAAGATAGGGATAGGAACCAATCAAAAATGAGCTGCATTCATTCATCCTACCTCACAGAAGCAGGAGATGACAGCTAGGTATCCAGACTAAGCTCACTCTGAGATTGAGGTAATCAGACGGTCGCGAAAGCCAGGCCAGTTGTTTGTACCTTAAGAGACAACATTTGTTTAAGTTGGTAAACAAACTTGTGCTGTCCTAGCCAGGACAGGCAGCATTTGTCAGACTCATTTACTGGTTGCTGACTTGAGTCCCTGAGCCCAAACTGCCAGCCAGCCATCTGAACTCCAGACAGATGTTGCTACAGGTGTATCAGAATACATGCAAACTGGCAAAGCTCCCACAATTATAGTCCAAGAGCTGTGACTGTAAACAAAACAATCAGACAATGTTATTTGGACACAGGCGATGTTTTCAGGCATGGAAACGTTGAGTAAATCAGGGTGTAAGTCTCTGTCAGGCTCCAGTGTTTTCCTCTGAAATGACAGTAAACATTTAGCCTCTGATTCATTGGGCTCACATGGGAGAACTTGGTCTACAAGAGTACTTAGCACCCGTGAGTTATGAGAAGCTGCAATTGTGCTGCAGCCGTCATTGTCTCGTCCCAGTCTCAGTTGGACGTGCCTGTCATGAAAGATGTGATTGTTGTCTCTGTTTCTTGGTGGTTTTTATTATTGTGCTGAAAAGACACCAGAGGCTTGGCGGATGTTCCAGGCCTGGATTAACATCAAGCCTGGGGCTAGACAGAGCCTGAGTGGCAATCCATCATTTAGCATTTAGACAGCAAAAAAGCCGTAATCCCTCCTCACACACGGAAAATAAATAAATAAATAAATAAATACAGGAAAGTGTTTCGTGTGTGTGAGCGTCTTTGGAACAAGTGAGTTTGGCCTGCCTCCAGTGACGCACGCAAGGCATCAGGAGGAGCAGTGCATCATGGGTAATGACGGGCATGTAAGGATGCCGCTCGTGGTCCATGTAGCAGTGTTATTGATGAAACATCAACTAGTGCAGGAATGCTCAGCATTCATCAATAGATCTTTAGTGCGTGATCAAGGGCCTGTGCTTGTAAGATATTTATTATTCAGAGAAACAAAAGATGACTTGAGCTGACACAAGTACACACACAAACACACACACACACACACACACACACACACACTCTGTCTCTGTTTCTCTTTCTCTCACGCACACACGCTCTCTTTTTCTCTCTTTTTCTCTCTCTCTCACACACACACATACTCTCTGACTTTCTCTCTCTTTCTCACTCTTTCTTTCTCTCTCTCACACACACACACACACATCTTTATAGTGATGCAGAGGCTGTGTTTGTTAGATGTATTTGAAGAGGCTGTGTTGGGTTATTCGACCTGTCTGTAGAGGATGTTCAGACACACCAAACAAATTAGGACCCTAAAAGGCACACATAATAGGATTTATTCTCTGTATTTGTAGAATGTATGTATGTCATGTCTATGCCATGTTGTGGGAGCTGAAGGACATCAGAGTGTTCTTACGGGATAATAAAAGTCTATATATTTACCTATCTATCCAGCGGTGCTTATTTGCGCCAGATTAGCTAAAATGGAAAAAAAAAACTCCCTCTGCCTGTGTGCTTCACATGGGTGATTTCACTCATTAGCTGATCTGTCTGGCTGTTTTATTTAATTAATTGCACTAATGAAAGGGTCATTCAGTTCATTGTTGGAATAAATGTTGTAGCCTGATGCACCAGACTTTTTCACTCTACTCTCGATATGTTTACTTCCTGGTGGGTAGATCCTTTCTGAGAACTTTTAAAGTTATTGGTTCTGCTTTCAGTCATTGTTCCTTTGTTCCTGTATCCCCTAAGTTAGTCAGGGAAACCACTGGTTTCAAACCAAAGCCTTAGTAGAGTTCCCTGATGTAGTACTTGAGCGAAAGACAACATTGAGGAGACATGGTGGACACATGGTGGCTGCAAATGATCAAGCATCAAGTTGTGGTGTGAAGGTTTCCTCTAACAGAGGATGATCAAGCAGTTGTGGTGTGAAGGTTTCCTCTAACAGAGGATGCTCAAGCAGTTGTTGTGTGCGGTTGACTGTTGTTCCTTGCAGATGTTTTATTGGCTGTCCTAAGATCAGTGGAAGACTGGGCTTCCTACTTGGTCTGTTGTTGTGAATAAGCGCTAACACAGTGCAGGGATGCTCTCACAAATTAATTTCCGCTGTCAACAGAACAATGTGTCTCTCTTGGTATACCAGCCAACTGCTCTGGGCTCAGTCTCCTGAAGGCCGTTAAGTCCTGCTTGTGTTGAAACTTCTGGCATCTCTCTGCTGGGTCTTCAAGGGCTTGCTGCTGTGGGTGTTGAAAGCTCCGAGTCGTATGATACATGAAAGCAGGGATGAAGGCATTGCTGAGGGATGGAGTTTATTGGGGGAACAAGTCGAGTCTGAACACCTCCAGTTGCAGATGGAATGGAAGGGTTCTGGTTCTGGTTTCCTGACCAGTTAGCACAAGGATAAGGACTTTAGTATAGATGATGAAACAAACAGCAGTCTTAAGAATGACAACGTACACAATGTATACTATATCATTAACAATATGAGGAGAATATTGTTGGGAATCCCTTTCAGAATAAAATTTAGAATGAGTAAATCTATTTGTGAACATCACAGTCATCGATGTGAGAGGACATGTGTGTGTGTGTGTGTGTGTGAGAATGGCCCTCTCTGGCAACCCTACCTACCTCTAGGAAGATGAAGGGTCTGGCAACGAGCCAGAGACCTCTATTATCCAAGGGGCAGCACCAACGGATGCATATCAAAATGCCTGTGTATGCAATTGCACAGTGCAACAGCCAATCAGTGCAGCTTTGTTGTTTACCATAATGGCTTCAGTCGCACTGCTCTCTCGTCATCATGTTAAGGCTCTGATGTTGTTGGTTTAAACCTTAAGATTTCAGTCAATCTGACTCTGGTGAATATTGCATTGGAGTCTGCAATTTAATTTCTGTTTGAGTTTGACAAAAGTTTTTTTCTCTGCCCTGAAGCAACTTGTTTGGCTGATTGATTGGCAGAAATTGTTTGCTTGTTTCCTGCTTACAAAGCCAGCCAGATCTGGGGAGCGTTCAGGAGCACAAACAAACATTGTTTGGAATTTTAGAAGAATTTAGAATTAGATAAATGTGCATGGGATGGGAATCCTGGACCGTGTGTGTGTGTGTGCATAACTGCGTGTGTGTGTGTGTGTGTGTGCATAACTGCGTGTGTGTGTGTGTGTGTGCATAACTGCATGACTGTGTGTATGTATGTGTGTGCGTATTGTTTCCTATTGTTCTCTTTCAGTAGTTTTAATGTTGGGGCTCCTTCCCCTGCTGTTTGAAGTGTGTGTGTGTGTGTGTGGGGGGGGGGGGGGGGGTTAGGGGCAGATGGGGCCTCTGTTCTTGGAAGACTCAAATGATTCAGGGAACAGATTTAGAGGGGGAATAACTCATCGAGCCTCACACTGTCCTCAACGACCCCCACACCCTTTTACACCCACCTCTTCCAGCACACACACAAACACACACACACCTACTCCGTTTTCCTTTCCTCTTTGAAACAAGCAGCTAATTTGTCTCTTCCTTTTCTCCCTCCTTTCCCCTGTCACTCACACACATACTCATACACCCCCCCCACACCCCCCATCCCTCTCCACACACACACACACACATCTCTGCTGTTCTTTTAATGTGAGATTAAAGGGTTTTTTCGGAGATTAATTGGCAGGAAAGAATCTATAAAGGTTATTGAGATCAGGGGGTGAGGGGGCAAGAGGGCAAGCCATGTGTGTGTGAAAGAGGTGTTTTTGTTAATGAGCGTGTGTGTGTGTGTGTGTGGTGTGTGTGTGTGTGTGTGTGTGTGTGTGATGTGATAGGGAGGTAGACCAAGCCCGTTTGCAGCCTAATAAACGCTCCGCTAAGAAGATCCCAAAGGCCCAAAGCAACAAACCCCAATACCATGGAGTTAGCAAAGGTGTGCGCACTTCATGACATGAACTATAGGGGGCGCTAGTTGATCTTTTGGGTCTCTCCACTCTTCTGAGTGTAAAGTTATGCAAGAATTATTAATCCACAGTTAGGTCAACAGGCAATAACTCAATCAGAAGGCAACATACTGAATATGATTCTGGAAGGAGTGTCAATATCTGCACTTGCAGCTTACCCTGAGTCTGTATTTGTGTGTGTGTGTGTGTGTGTGTTGCAGGGATGTGGAGCCTGGCGTGTCGTACACCTACCGAGTGCAGACAGTGTCTCAGTGGGGAGAGAGTGAGCCGTCTCCTCCTCTCATACACCAGCTTGGGAAACCCTATTGTGGGGATGGACATATTCAGAGGTAGTATGCACACACACACATACACGTACACAGACATACAC
>PYXC01001626.1:385000-387500 GCA_015244755.2 Tenualosa ilisha
CATTGGAAAAAATATTGCTAAATATCTTTGCAGTGATGACAAAATTGTTTAGGCTTTTAGGACATTGTGTGGGGTTTTGTGAGGTACAGACTGACACAGATACCAATTTTTTTTTTTTTTGACATTTTATTGAACCAAACAAATAATTAATTTACAAAATAATCAAAGAAATTGTACTAATTGATATGTTTGTTAGGGGTGACTAGGGGAGTGAACCTGGGTCACTGGTTTGTCAGGCTGGAGGCCTTACCACTATGCTACAGTCCCAGTATAGATTCAAGTCAGGTGCAGAGGTTCAGTGACAAAAGGTTTAATATCCACTAAAGTCTTATTCAAAAGCTCAGAAGATCCAAAAACAGACACAAAAGGCTTGGTAACAAAAAGTTCTTAAACACAAAAGCACAAAAAACAGAACTGAAACTACTGGAATTCAAAAGGCTTAGTATCTTTGAGAACAATACCTGACGAGGGCTAACCAAACAGTGACTTGAGAAGCTCACAAAGACTCAGCGACAAACAAACGAAAAGCAGAGCTTAAACAGTGGACAGGCACACAAGGGCAAACAAAGAACGACAGAAAATGTTGGGGGCAGGGACATGGGGCGAGCACCAGACAGGGCATAGCAAGGAGACATGGAAGGTGGGCTGAATCCTAAGGGACCGGGACAACTGGAGCTGGTAGGAAACCGGGTTGACCCTACGGATCACCTTAAAAGGGCCAATGTAGCATGGAGCCAGTTTGCAGGACTCAACATGCAGGGGAAAGTCTTTAGAAGACAACCAAACCCTTTGGCCCAGGCGGAAATGCAGCACTGGCCTCCTGCGGCGGCTGGCTTGGGCCTGGGATCTGGATCTGGAGCTTCGCAGCAGTGCTTTGCGGGTCCTGTTCCACACCCTCTGACAGCACCTCACATGATGGTGGACTGAGTGAACCCCAGTGTCTACCTCCAATTTGGCTTCCAGAGGAGGCTGGAAGCCAAATTGGCACTGCAAAGTAGACATCCCAGTTGCCGAGGACCGGAGTGTGTTGTGGGTGTATTCCGCCCATGGCAGCCAGGAACTCCAGGACCCCGGGATGTCCCTCGCCAGGCTTCTCAGGGTGGCTTCCAGGTCTTGGTTGAGCCTCTCAGTCTGCCCATTGGACTAGGGGTGGAAGCCAGAGGATAGGCTGTCCGTAACACCAAGGAGCCTGCAGAATGCCTGCCACACCCAAGACACAATGTCCCGGGGGAGCTCAAAAACTCGGAAAACAAAATAAAAATTGTGTGGCAGTTTCAAAAGCAGAGGGGAGTTTAGGCAGAGGAATAAATCGACAGGCCTTAGAGAACCTGTCGACCACTACAAAAATGACAAATCCACGGAAACGTGCGACCAGGGACCCCTTGGAATGGGGAGAAGATGAAGCAGGCCTTAAGGGGGCAGGCGGGGATTCTTGCTCTGGGTACACACAGGGCAGGCCATCACAAAGTCACCTTCTCCTCCTTTTTCATGCCCGGCCACCAGAACGTCTGCGGAGGAACTCATAAGTCCTCCGGGACCCCGGGTGTGCTGTGAATTTGGATGAGTGCACCCACTGGAGGACCTTGGCCCGTACCTGACTTGGTACAAAAAGGCCTGGAGGACCCATGGCAGGATCCGGTTCTTGACGTTGGGCCCACCTGACTGCCATCTCGACACTCCAACGGATGGGAGCAACTATATGGGAGGCCGGGACTATGATGCTGACCTCTCTCTCCTCACCAAGAGTGGAGAACTGCCTCGACAGTGCATCTGGCTTGGTGTTTTTTGAGCCTGGACGATAGGAGAGGGTGAAATCAAAATGACTGAAGAACATGGCCTATCAGGCCTGGCAAGGATTCATACGCTTGGCTTGCTTGAGGTATTCGAGGTTCTTGTGGTCAGTCCACACAAGAAATAGGTGTTGTGCTCCCTCGAGCCAGTGTCTCCATTCATCCAACGCCATCTTCACCACCAGCAGCTTGCGATCCCCAACATCGTAGCAGGATTCGGCAGGATTGAGACGATGCGAGAAATATGCACAAGGTTGCAGTCTGCTGTTGGATCACTGGGAAAGGACAGCCCCAACGCCGACGTTAGGTGCGTCCACCTCCACAACAAAGGCTGCGATGGGTCAGGGAGGATCAGAGTATGTGCTGAGGAAAAACGGTACTTGAAGTCCTGAAATGCTTCTTCAGCCTTGGGTGTCCATAGGAACGGTGCCCCAGCCTTTTTGTTAAGAGCGGAGATCGGCGCCGCCACTGAAATGAAGTTTCGAATTAACTTTCGGTAAAAGTTTGCAAAGCCCAGGAATTGTTGCACCTCTTTAACAGACTTCGGTGTAGGCCAATCCTGCACAGCCTTGGTCTTGGTCGGGTCCATCTGGACCAGTCCTTGTGTAGGATAAAACCAAGTAATGAGGCCTCAGGAACATGGAACTCACACTTCTGGGCCTTGACATAAAGGTGGTTCTTCAACAGCCACTGGAGGATGCTGCGCACAT
>PYXC01001626.1:397500-400000 GCA_015244755.2 Tenualosa ilisha
AGCTCATCGACACCAAGGACCAGACACACAGTCTAGGTCTCCCATCTCCCTCATTCAAGTGATAGTTTAGAATCATTACAATCAGAGCCCTGCTGTACAAGCTGCTGAGTGCTGTTTGTTGGAAGGAGAACCAGAGAATTTGAGAGAACGACTGTGTGTGTGTTCATGTGTGGGTTGGTGTGTGTGTTTGTGTGTGTGTGTATGTGTGTGTGTGTATGAGTGTGTGTGTGTGTGTGTGTGAATGTAACATGTTTGTGCGTGTGTGTGTGTGTGTGTGAATGTAACATGTTTGTGCGCGCGCGTGTGTGTGTGTGTGTGTGTGTGTGTGTGTGTGTGTGTGTGTGTGTTTCAGGCGACTGGGGCCTGAGCTGCAGGAGCAATCCTCTGGTCATCCCTGTGAGTCACGACCTGAGCACACCCTTCTTCCGGACGCGTGCCATCCTGCTGCGTTTCAGCTCGTCCCTGGTGGCCATCTCTGGCGTCGGCCTGCGCTCCTTCCAGTACTTTGATCCCATCACCATCAGTGGTTGCCAGAGCAACGAGATCTACAACCCAATGGGTCAAAGGTGACCACCGTCAAGTCACTGTGTCCAGTATGAATCACTTTATGTGTGTGTGTGTGTGTGTGTGTGTGTGTGTGTGTGTGTGGGCGTATATAAAGCCAGCCATACAGTGTACAGTATTTTCAATCATTTTAATCAGCTCCTGCTCAAACTGTACAACTAAATCTCAGGGATTAAAAGCTCATGGCTCACAGGTCATGCTCTCACTTTTCTATGGGAATTGTGCCGTGGCTTTAGCTGTGCGAATGCACTCACCAGGTGCGACGGATTTTCAAACAGGTTTGGTTGTCATCTGACCACACAGTTTCCATGGGGAGTTGGTCGTGCCCTTTGCCCCGTGTATGCTACATCATGCAGGATGCGGGATTAAGCAAACACTCAACCCAATTCCAAAAACTCTCACATGAGTGAAAGATTTGTTCAAAATGGGCCAAAAATCATACAGTGTTTTCCCACCATAAGTGGCCCACTCAAACATTTGGCGGAATTATGTAGATCTGTGTGTGTGTGTGTGTGTGTGTGTGTGTGCGTGTGTGTGGTGTGTGTGTGTGTGTGTGTGTGTGTGCACTCATACTCTCCCTGTATGTCCTCCATCTTACAGAACTTTCAGCCAAACACAGATTTGAACGTTGCCAAGCAGACCAGTGCCTCTTGCGAGCATCAAGTGTCTCTTGTGGCACTGCTGCAGTAATCCATCACCTTAATCCGCCTTAATCCCACAAAATGTCTGCAGGTTGAGGCCAGCCTTGATATGTCCCACTGCATAGAACAGCTCTGTTTATCCCTAGACCCTTTCTTGATGCTCAGAAATATTTACTGTGTGTGTGTGTGTGTGTGTGTGTGTGTGTGTGTGTGTGTGTGTGTGTGTTTATGTATATATGTATGTGTGTTTCACCCTTGTCTGTCTCTATTTCTGTCTCTATAAAAGATACCAGATTTTTTAAAGCAGTTTTTACATCATATGACTCCATTGCCACACGCACAGCCGCAAAGAGTTTCACTTCAACCAAAGACAGTTGACTAGTTCCCTGTCCACCTTATTCCTGAGCTCAACTGAGGAGTGCTGACTGTCAGCATGCTTAGCTTGGTAGTTGCCCGTGGTGCTAGGATGCTGATAGTAGAGAGCAAAGCTCACTGGCACACCCTAGGGGTCAGGAGTAGTATGAGGGTAGCTACTAGCATATAGTGGGAGAATAAGGAGATGGTCTGATGCTTGGTCTTGATCTCACACCAAGTTTCTACATTCTACAACCCCCCCTTCCACCCCTCCACCCCTCCACCTCAAAATAAATAATTAATTTTCCATATCAGATGTCTGTCAAAACACCTGTCTGTCAGAAATATGAAAATGAATAAAATATACTGACAGTACCTATATTTTTGCAATGTGCAAAGCCATACATTATGCCACCATCATTAGTCTTATATTGCCAGATTCCAGACAACCCACCTTATCCAAATATGAAAAGGGTTTTCTACTGGCATGGTTACCTATAGTGAGATATCTGCAAAAATGTAAAAAAAGTATTTGTTTATTGATACTAAGGCCGTAAGGCATGTGCAAGTAACACATAAAACAGATTTGGATAGCTCAGACTGTCCTGAAAATATCAAGATATGCCATGTGCTGATGTCCCTTATAATGACTGAGATAAAAGCTTATATGTAAAGGTAGTGAAATTACTCCCGACATAGCTTAGGGCCCATAAGGTTAATGGTGTGGTAACACATGGACTTTGGATTACTGCAGTTTATTTTATTAAGTATTGTGCTCTATTCTTTGTGTTCTAACCTTATTAAGTTGTGCATAAAAAAACATTTCAATCAAATTTAAAAACTACTTTTTGTCTTTAATTAAGTATTTTTTTATTGTTTGTCACTTTGAGAAAAAAAAAACATCTGCCAGATCCAGTTAAATATGATAAGAATCAAGAAGG
>PYXC01001626.1:412500-417500 GCA_015244755.2 Tenualosa ilisha
GTGTGTGTGTGTGTGTGTGTGTGCGTGTGTGTGTGTGTGTGCGTGTGTGTGTTAAGTTTTGTTTATTTTGTTTATTTCTTGCCGAGACCATGTACAAAACATATGAATCATTTGGAAAGAGAAGATACTGTGTACTATCAGTATCAGTGTGTCTGTGTGTGTGTGTTTGTGTGTGTCTGTGTGTGTACGTGTGTGTGTGAGTGTGTGTGTGTGTGTGTACGTGTGTGTGTGTGTGCGTGCGCGTGTATGCGTGTGTGTGTGTGTGTGTGTGTGTGTGTGTGTGTGTGTGTGTGTGTGTGTGTGTGTGTGTGCGTGTGTGTCTGTGTATGTGTGTGTTTGTGTGTGTGTGTGTGTTTGTCTGTGTGTGTGTGTGTATGTATGTGCGCACGTGTGTCTGTGTGTTTGTGTGTGTGTGTGTGTTTGTCTGTGTGTGTGTGTGTATGTATGTGCACGCGCGTGTGTGTGTGTGTGTGTGTGTGTGTGTGTGTGTGTGGTTTTGTCCTTCAACTTGCTTTAATGTCTTTCTTCTGCTTTCTTCTTCATCTGTTTATCCGTCTCTCCCACATCTCTCATCTCTTCCTCTCCTTCTCTTGTCATTGTTCTTATCCTTTCTTCTCTCTCCTCCTCTCATCTCTTCCTCTCCCTCTCTTCTCATTATTCTCTTCCTTTCTTCTCTCTCCTCCTCTGCTCTCGTTCTCTCATCCTATCATTGTTTGTTCTTCCTCTGATCCCCAATGCACTGTACTCTGCTTCCTCTTTCCTCTGTCCCCTCTTCTCTCCTCTACCTCTTCCTCCTCTTCTTCCTCTACCTCTTCCCCCTTTCTTCCAACTTTCTTTCTCTTTTCCCTCCTCCTCCCCTCTCCTCTCCCTGTCCCGTTATCCATGTCTTTTGCCCTCTTTATCCTCCTCTCCTCTCTTCATCCTACTACTCTCCTCCCCTTTCTTCATCCCTCTCCTCTTCTCATCTCTCTCCTCTCCTCACCTCTCTTCTCCTCTCCTCTCTTTTTCTCATCTCTCTCCTCTCCTCTCTTCTCCTCTTCTCTCCTCTCTTCTTCTCATTTCTCTCCTCTCCTCTTCTCATTTCTCTCTTCTCCCCTTCTCTACTTTCCTGTCTTTTCCTCCCCTTTCCTCTACCCTTCTCTCCATCCCTCTTCTCACCACTCTCTTCTCCTCCCCTCTCCCTATTCTCCTCTCCTCTCCTCTCCTCATCCTTACTCTTTCCATTCTCCCTCCTCTCCCCCCCTTTATCCCCCCATCCCCCTCCCCCAGGCACTGATAATGTCCTGACGTGTCTGGAGGACGGCATGTGGTCCTTCCCTGAGGCTCTGTGTGAGCTGCGCTGCCCGGCGCCCCCTCCTGTTCCCCACGCAGTATTGCAGAGCAAGCGCTGCAATGCCACCGGCCTCAAGGTGGGCTCCTTCTGCAAGTACAAGTGCCTGCCAGGGTACCACGTGCCCAACACCAGTAAGCCCAGGAGGTGAGTGAGTGTGTGTGTTTGTGTCTGTGTACCAGAGGAGTGTGGTTTGTGTGGTTGTGGGTGTGTGTTGGCAAAATGAGTGTGCTTCAGTACTGTGCGAGTACTTATATTCAAGTGTTGTTCATTTGTTTGTGTTTATGCATATATGTGTGTGTGTGTGTGCGTGTGTGTGCGTGTGTTGCCTTCCAGACGTGCTTTTAAGCGGCAGTGTACGGAGGACGGCAGTTGGCATGAGGGTGCGTGTGTGCCCGTGACCTGCGAGCCTCCTCCGCCGGTCTTTCATGGCTCCTACCAGTGCACCAATGGCTTCCAGTTCAACAGCGACTGCCGCCTTAACTGTCCCGGCCCTGGCAGCGGTGCCAGGCATGCCCATGGTGCCAGCGCCGCCGCTGATGCCAACCTCACGGTGAGAGCCTCCGGACGCTGCCAGCAGGTCTGTCTCCTTTGCTTTTCCTTCCTTCAGCAGTGTAGACTCATCCATCCATCCAGCCATGCATTCATCCATTCATCCATCCATCCATCCATCCATCCATGTATTTATCCATCCATCCATCCATCCATCCATCTATCCATCCATGCATTTATCCATCCATTTATACCTCCATCTATCCCTCCATCCATCCATCCATCCTACCATTCATCCCTCCATCCAGAGGAACTATGCATTCATTCATACATACATCAATTTATCCATCCATCTACTCATTCCTCCATCTTTTCTCCATCTATATGGGCTTTTCTATTCTCTCTCTCTCTCTCTCTCTCTCTCTCTCCCTCTCTCTCTCTCCTCTTCACACTCTCCTCTCTCTCTCTCACTCTATATATCCTGTATTTGTCTGACTCTCTCTGTCTTTCCCTGCTGCTGGTAAAAGAAAGAGAGAAAGAAAGAGAGAGAGAAAGAGAGAGAAAGAGTGGAACAGAAGAGGAACAGACAGAGGAACAGATAGACCATAGCTTTGCTTTAGTTTAGCTTGTCCTTCATCCCATAAGTAAACCATTGGGGAAGCCATACTGTACCATCCAAAAAAAGCACATCTGCATGCATTTCCATCAGCTGTGTACTGCAAATAAAAAATGAACATTAAGCTAATCAAGTGACCTGTTCCAACCAGGCTGTGGAATCACCGTCTATGGACAGAAACGCGGCAAATGGGAATATACACAATTAAGCTGTTTTCATCGGCTTTAATTATTGTCATATTCACATTGAGTGTTAATCCGCCCTCCTCAAGCAAATTCAATTTAGATTCACATTAGAGGACTGATGCGATTTTGCAGGTGTTTTCAACCTTGAGTGCTGCACCTTAATTTGACCTTGATTAGATTCACCCAGGTGATGAACCAGGGGATTTCGGGGCCAGTCTCCCCTCACTTCTGAGTCATTCCAAAACATTCTGACTAAAGCCCCGTCTGCCGAGGCGTGTCACAGGTACAGGTGTGAGTACCTCTATAGGTTACAGGTGTGTGTTAACAGCAAGTGAGAGTGTGTTATATGTTCTTCGAATTCTCCTCCAGGGTTCCACATCCACAGTAATCCGCTGCAGGAAGGACGGGAACTGGACCGGCTCCTTCCAGCTGTGTCCTCATCTCACGGGCGAGTGCCCTCTTCCCCAGAACCTTAATCCTACCATACACCTCAACTGCAAGAATGGACACAGAATAGGTGCGTTTGTGTAACACACACACACACACACACACATACACACGTTATATATAAGGGTAACATTCATGACAACACATATTTCTCAACTAAACGACCTAACATTGTATAGTGAAGCTGCACAATATAAAACAAATATTGTGCACTGTGCATGTAATTATTTTTTAAAAAGCTACTAGGGACCCACTAGGGACTCTTCCAGTAGTCATTGAAGAGTGAAGTAACAATGCCCTAACGTTGCTCTAACGCTATTCTGTACAGGAGAAGAGTGTGAGTTGATGTGTAACGATGTGAACAACAACGTGGTGATCTTACCCAGCAACATGTCCACTGATGACCTGATGCGTGACCACTGGAGGGACCCCCCCAAAGTCAAGGTACAGAGTCCAGAGTCCAATTAGATGATCCATTAGCCATCATAGTCTGCACAATGACTGTGTTCACACCAAGAGCTGCTGAACCTGTAATATGACTGTAAATGAAATGGCAATGGGCACCTCATGAGTGAGTACAAGTGAGACAATGTTTTAACAGTGTTGGTGACAGACTGAAGGAGTTTTTAATTGAGAAGGACTGCGTTTGGAGGCTGTGTTTGAGACGGAGTGCATTTTTGGACAGACTGCATTTGGCAAGGACTGTCCTTTAAAAGGACTGTGTCTAGATACAGTGTCAGAGGGACTGTGTATTAGATACTGTATCAGAGAGACTTTGTTTAGAATACTGTGTCTGAGGGACTGTGTTTAGATACTGTGTCTGAGGGACTGTGTTTAGATACTGTGTCAGAGGGACTGTGTTTAGATATTGTGTCAGAGGGACTGTGTTTTAGATAGTCAGAGGGACTGTATTTAGATATCGTACAGGAGGGACTGATACTGTTTAGATACTGTATCAGAGGGACTGTGTTTAGATATCGTACAGGAGGGACTGTGTTTAGATATCGTATCAGTTTTAGATATGTATAGGACTGTGTTTAGATATCGTATCAGATGTTTAATTCGTTGGACTGTGTTTAGATATCGTATCAGAGGGACTGTGTTTAGATATCGTACCGGAGGGACTGTGTTTAGATATCGTATCAGAGGGACTGTGTTTAGATATCGTATCAGAGGGACTGTGTTTTAGACAGTGTGTCAGAGGGACTGTGTTTTAGATACCGTGTCAGAGGGACTGTGTTTAAGACAGCCCTTTAGGGAGACTATGTCTGAGATGGACTGCATTTGAGCTAGTGTGTGTTTTAGTAAAACAGTGACTGTTGCTGATAGTGATTGTTGTTTGAGACAAACACAGTTTGGGACAGACTGTGCTTCAGAGAGAGTGTGTTTTAGGAGGACTGCATTTAGACAGACTGTGTCTGAGGGAGACTCAGAGACGTCCGCAGGAAGCTGTGTCTTGAGACGCTGTGTGCATTTGGGACACTTTGTCAGGGAGGCTGTGCTCGAGAGGCGCTGGTGTCTTGAGACGCTGTGTGCATTTGGGACACACTTTGTCAGGGAGGCTGTGCTCGAGAGGCGCTGGTGTCTTGAGACGCTGTGTGCATTTGGGACACACTTTGTCAGGGAGGCTGTGCTCGAGAGGCGCTGGTGTCTTGAGACGCTGTGTGCATTTGGGACACACACTTTGTCAGGGAGGCTGTGCTCGAGAGGCGCTGGTGTCTTGAGACGCTGTGTGCATGGTGTGGAGGCTGTGTCGAGACGCTGTGTGCATTTGGGACACACTTTGTCAGGGAGGCTGTGCTCGAGAGGCGCTGGTGTCTTGAGACGCTGTGTGCATTTGGGACACACTTTGTCAGGGAGGCTGTGCTCGAGAGGCGCTGGTGTCTTGAGACGCTGTGTGCATTTGGGACACTTTGTCAGGGAGGCTGTG
>PYXC01001626.1:420000-427500 GCA_015244755.2 Tenualosa ilisha
GTATGTGTGTGTGTGTGTGTGTGTGTGTGTGTGTGTGTGTGTGTGTGTGTGTTTGTCTGGAGGATGTCTGCTTCAATATAAATATAGCAGGTGGAATGAAGCTTCTGGGTGCCATCATGAGTGCGGGTTGCCCAGGGTCGTGTGAGTTTGTCTGGCCGCGCCAGCCGCCTAGCGCCTAGCGCTAGCGCCTAGCCGCCTCCATCCCACAGCTATGTGGTGTGGGACGCTCTTCCAGCTCCAGCTTTTCATTTGCCCTGAGCCATGCGTTTCAAGTAGCTTAGCAGGGCGTAAAAGAATGTTTATGCAGGAATTAATTGTCATTGCCATAGACAGCCTGAGCGCGCAAACACATACACACACACACACACACACACACACACACACACAGACACACCAGTAAAAGCCCCAGAAAAGGCGTGTGTGTGAAATGCCTCCTCACACTCACTCATTCTGAGATACATACATAGACACATACAAACCAATATAAAACACACACACACATACATAAATACACACACACACACTTACACATGCCGATACATACATAAACACATACACACACACACACACACACAAAGATGCATACATAAACACACACACACACACTCACACATTCCCAGTGAAAGACCCATAAAAAGACGTGTGTGTGTGAAATGCTTCCTCACACTAACTCACTCTGAGGTCTGTAGAGCTGTGCAGCAGAGAGAAGTGATTGGCCAAGACATTCATTAAAGACTAGTGTATGCACGCAATAGCAACCATGCAATACACGCATTGGCTTACTGTATGTGTCACCCCTACACACACTCAATCAACACACACACACACACACACAAACGCAGATACATGCATGCACACACACATACAGTACACAGAGGCATAAATAAACACTTACACACACACACACACACACACACAAATGCATACATAAACACATACACACACACACAATCACAGATGCATTCATAAACACATATACATATACACACACACACACAGATACATACATAAACACATACACACACACACACAAACACACACACACACACACACAAACGGAGATACATGTACACACACACACACACACACACAGATACATACACAAACACATGCACAGTGCGCAGCACTGAGAGGAAACATTAGGTTTTGTCACCCCTACCCCACTCCATCAAAGACACACACACAAAAACACACACACAGCCCAAAAAATCCCATGGTCGGAAATTCTGTGTCCCATATGACTGAAAAAATCCGCCCCCCCAACACACACACACACACACACACACACACACACACACACCCTTGGCAGAAAATCCATCCTGATACAGATAATATAAATGTGTGTTTAATAACAGCAGCTGCCTACAGTGGAGTAGTAAAAAACAAGCAGAGGGACAGGACACACACACACACACACACACACACACACACACACACACACACACACACACACATACGGAGGGAGGAGACAGTTTAAATTAATGCCTGTGTAAACAAGTGGTTTGACTCTGTGTGACACTGAATGCTGTGTGTGTGTGTGTGTGTGTTTGTATGTGCGTGTGTGTGAGAGCGTGTTGCATTTCTGAGTGTTTTGTGTGTGTGCGTATGTCACTTGCTGAAGCTTACCACCCCGGCTACTCTTGCCTGGCACCAAATACCTGCTTTCTTGGAAATGTTGTGTTTATACTCTGTTTCCATCTCACGTCACATCTGGACACACACACACACACACACACACACACACACACACACACAAACACACAAAACACACAAAAAAAAAAAAAAAAAAAAAAAAAAAAAAAAAAAAAAAAAAAAAAACAACAACACACACACACACACACACACACACACACACACACACACACACACGCACACACACACCAGCCCCCAGCCTGTTTTTTCCCTGTCCTGCCCTCAGCTCCACCTGTGTTAGTATAGCACTATGAATTCCCATGTCACACACACTCACAAACACACACACACACACTCACCTGTGTAGCACTTTGAACTCTATCTGTAGTCGTGGATGATTATTGAAATAGACACACACACACACACACACACACACACACACACATGGAACATTTTGAACTCTACCTATAGTAGTGGATGATTATTGAAATAGTGTGTTGGACATTGAACTCTATCTGTGGTAGTGGATGATCACTGAAATAGTGTGTTGGACATTGAACTCTATCTGTGGTAGTGGATGATCACTGAAATAGTGTGTTGGACATTGAACTCTACCTATAGTAGTGGATGATTACTGAAATAGTGTGTTGGACATTGAACTCTATCTGTGGTAGTGGATGATCACTGAAATAGTGTGTTGGACATTGCAAATAACAGTACAGTCATCATCTCTTCAGCCTACTTCAATAAACTACTCAAAAGCTTCTTGTTGATGTAATTTCATTCAGCATTCAGTCAAAGCAGCATGGCATCCGTTATATGGCATCACTGACAATCTGATTGAGCTTTCCCAAGAGAAGTTAAGTTAGTGAACATGTTTCTCTTTAACAAACATAGTTGTATCATATGCAGTATGTTGAGAAAAATGTAACATATACATGTTTTTTTATTTATTATTTGTCCTCTGTAGACTATTGTGTGTACTATATGGGGTGGTGGTAGCGTAGTGGTTAAGGAACCTGGCTAGCGTGTAAGTAGCCTGAAAAGTTGTGGGTTCGAATCCCGGCTGCCACCGTTGTGCCCTTGAGCAAGGCACTTAACCCTAAGTTGCTCTAGGGGAGACTGTCCCTGAACAATTGATAGTTGATGAGTTGTAAGTCGCTTTGGATAAAAGCGTCTGCTAAATGCATAAATGTAAATGTACTATATGTATGGAGTGATAATGTGTGTGTTGTTTTTGTCCATCTTCTAATGTGTGTGCTGTTTTTGTCTGTCTTCTGCAGACTATTGTGTGCACTATGGGCATGGAGTGGTATCCTGAACCAGAGTCTCTCCGCTGCATCAAAGGCTGTGAGGTAAGTGAGGCTGAAGAGGAGGAGGACAACACAACGCCTTGAGCGCAGTTTAGGGTTCTGTGTTGAAACGACGCCGTCGCAACACAGAACCTTTGCGACGAACCTTCACTGCAGAACCTCTGCGGTGACATGAACCTCCATTGCAGAACCTCTGCGGTGACATGAACCTCCACTGCAGAACCTCTGCAGAGCCTGATGTGCACAGCACATGTGTTTCAGCAGCCCACATGAGCAACATGCTAGTCCACTACATAAACTTTGTTAATAATGTCAGACATACTTGGATTCAGTGGCATCATTTCCTGATTGTACTGTGCCCATCTTTCAGTAATGTTTTAAAATCAGCGCTTCGTCAGCAGGCAGTAGAGGTTTGCTTGTAAACACTACATAAATTGGCTGCCCAGAAACCTTGTAAATAGTTGTGATATATATTTGCTCCAATAACGAGGTTGTTAAAATATACTGTGTCTCTTTAACAGGAATGTTGACGAAAATAAGGTGTAAATAAAAGCATTCAGTATTCCGACTGCGTACGGTCGAGGGGGAGACTAGCGCCAAAACAAACAGTGTTTGGTGAAGTGTGCTATACGCACGTGGACACACGCAATGCAAAACTTCAAAAGGTCCACGACGGCGTTGTGCCATTCGTGTCGAACCGACAGAGAACCATAAACCTAGCTTAACAATACAACACCTTACATATCACCTACACAAGTGGTTATCAAAATGTGGTATCACTACCCATAGGAGAACTGGGGAGTAATTGTAGGGGGTACACAGTTTGACATAGACTGAGAGTCTCAGAGAGTGCACACACACACACACACACACACGCTGCAGACGTGTTATTGGACAAACTCCCCATTTCCTTTCTATGGGGTTGCCTCTAGTAAAAAGTTGAAAATGTCTACTTAGACGAGCAAGCAGCAGCCAATCAGATTGAGAGTAGCACAGACAGCGATCAATCAGATTGTTGCATGCAAGATGCTCCATAGTGATGCTCTAGAGTAACTTGTCTGAGCCAGGCATCACCACGCCAGGTCCATATTATCAGGTCGATATCAGGATCATATCAAGATCATATCAGGATGGTATCAGGACAATATCAGGATCAGATCAGGTCGATATCAAGATCATATCAAGACGATATCAGGTTAATATCAGGATGATATCAGGATCATATCATGGCGATATCGGGATCATATCAACACTATGTCAGGACCAGATGAGGGCCCTATCAGAGACTAAGGAATCATGATCAGGGCCTTATGTCTGGCAGACATTAGAGCCAGATGCAGCCCATTCCTAAAGATTGGGAGACACTAAACATGATCCTAGTCAGGCCATCTTGTTCTGACTAAATTAAGTTGTGTTCACATTGAACTTATGCTCCACATAAACATGACATTACACCTTGACATAACTCAATGAGATAATCACTGCACTATGGCCAGGCCTGTGCTTCTGTTGGGTGTGCTAATCTGTTTTTAAGAGCGTACTCTGGCTGCTGACTGTGCCTGCACCCGGTGGTGCTCCTCTGTGGAGCAAGAGGAGCCAGTAGCCTTGAACATCTGTCTCTGTCCTCAGGCGGCCCTTTGAAGTGAGCCTGTGGATGTAAACACACAGCGCAGTGTGACCCAGCAGTGTAGTGTGCTGTGGAGTAGCGGTCACTGACCCCTGTGCCGTCCAGGGAAGCCTGCCTGGAGGAGGCAGGAGAAGCTCAGCCCAGCACAGCCAGGCCTGTGTTGTTTAGCGCTGAGATTTGTTTTCTTTTCTTTTTAAAGGAACCTGGGAGGTTAATTCATCTCTCTCTTTCTGTCACTCTCTCTCTCTCTCTCTTACTCTCTCTCTCTCCCTCTGCTGAGACACTCTTACTCTACCAACTTTAGTGTGTCTGTCCCTTCTTCTGTTGCTCTCTCTGGCTCTGGCTCTCTCTTTCTCCTTTTATCCCTGTCACTCTCACGTTCTGTTGTCTATCCCTCGCTCTCTCTTTCCCTGTTCATCTCTCTATCCGTCCATCTCTCCCCAATGTTCTCTTTCCCTTCCACCCTGAGATAGATAGATAGATAGATAGATAGAGAAAGAGAGATAGATTTGCCTGGTGTCTCCAGTGAGCTGCAGCTGAATCTCACCACATTCTAAATGACCAGGAGACAGGGGATTGAAGCGAAAGACAACAGATGTGAGCTTTCAATCCACACCAACACCTACACTCATACATCTACACTCATACATCTACACTCATACATCTACACACCTACATCTACACTCACACACTCCTACTTCTACACCTACACTCCTACACCTACACCCATACACCGACACTCCTACACCTACACTCATACACTCCTACACCTACACTCATACACCTACACCTACATTCATACACCTACACCTACACCCACACTCCTACACCTACACTCATACACCTACACCCATACACCTACACTTATACACTCCTACACCTACACTCATACACCGACACTCCTACACCTACACTCATACACTCCTACACCTACACTCATACACCTACACCTACACCCACACTCCTACACCTACACTCATACATCTACACTCATACACTACTACATCTACACCCACACTCCTACACTCATACACCTACACCTACACTCATACACCTACACCTACACCCACACTCCTACACCTACACTCATACACCTACACTCATACACCTACATCTACACTCATACACCTACACCTACACCCACACTCCTACACCTACACTCCTACACCTACACTCATACACCTACACTTCTACACCTACACTCATACACCTACACCTACACTCATACACCTACACCTACACCCACACTCCTACACCTACAGTCATACATCTACACTCATACACCTACATCTACACTCATACACCTACACCTACACCCACACTCCTACACCTACACTCCTACACCTACACTCCTACACCTACACTCATACACCTACACTTCTACATCTACACTCATACACTCCTACACCTATACTCATACACCTACACTCATACATCTACACTCATACACTACTACACCTACACTTCTACACTCATACACCTACACTCCTATACCCACACTGCTACACTCCTACACCTACACCCACACTCCTACACCTACATTCCTACATCTACACTCATACACTACAACACCTACACCCACACTCCTACACTCATACACCTACACTCCTACACCCACACTCCTACACCTACACCCACACTTACACCTAAAAAATTCATTAGCATTCATTAATCTTTCTTAGTAGACAGGGCAGATACACACACACACACACACACACACACACACACTGCAGGAGGCTAGCTGAATACATATGCATGCAAATAATGCAAATACTGTAAGTGTGTGTGTGTGTGTTTGTGTGTGTGTTTTGAATTTGGTTGTTTGGACAGACTGGCTTTATTTTGGGTCCGGCTGCTGCAGCTGTGCTGTTGAGTGGTGGGCATGAGTGGTGCTGGCTTGACCCATTTGCAGTGGCATACAAGCAGAGAGAGCTGTGATGCTGTGTGTGTGTGTGCGTGTGTGTGTGCGTGTGTGTGTGTGCGTGTGTGTGCTTGTGTGTATGTATGTGTGTATGTGTGTGTGTGTGTGTGTGTGTGTGTGTAGGTGGGGAGTGGTTGTTGAGTGATGACGTTCAGCCCCAGCTTGAGGTCACAGGTGTGTCGTGTCTGGTGGTGTGACAGTGTGGAGGAAGAGAGAGAGGGAGAGAGAGAGAGAGAGACAAGGAGAGGGAAAGGGAAGGAGAAAGAGAGAGAGAGAGGGAGAGAGACAGGGTGGACAGAAAGGATAGAGTCAAAGAAGGTGGTAGATTCAGAGATATAGAGAGCAAAAGACAAAAAAGAGAGAGAGAAAGAAAGAGAGAAGATAGATGGGAAGTGAGGAGAGCAATACCATAAGCTGAAAAAGAGACAGAGGAAAAAAGAGGGTGAAAGAAAGATAAAGAGAGAGAGTGTGTACACTGATAAGACAGATGAAGTGCTATGCTGATTCCCCTCTTCTCTATTTCTGTGTAAGGGGGGCCTCCTCTCCTCTCTCCTCCTTTCCTCTCCTCTCATCCTCTCTTCCCCTCCCCTCCTCATCTCCTTTCCTCTCTTCTCTAGACTGGGACACACTCAGTTTTTCCAAACCAGGCCAGTGTAATTGCACCAAACTCAAGTCTGCACCTTTTTCTGTGTGTGTGTGTGTGAGTGTGTGTGTCTGTGTGTGTGTGTGTGTCTCTGTGTGCACGTCCATGCACGAGACTGAATGGGTATTGCTGGAATGAGGTCAAATGAGAATGATGATAGGGTTTGTTTCAATCATTCACATTAACACTCTTATTGATTTGAACTGCCAGTAGCCTCCAATACACTTGGTCACGTGTTGTAAATGTTGTTTTTGCACCGCCACCCTCATTGTTTGTGTCTTCACGCCTCCTATTGGCCCTCAAGCCTCTGCGCTCTCTGTTATTGTGGTACAGCAACGCAGCTACAGGGACAGCCATGGCCTGT
>PYXC01001626.1:432500-542500 GCA_015244755.2 Tenualosa ilisha
GTGTGTGTGTGTGTGTGTGTGTGTGTGTGTGTGGATTTGTGTATGTGTGTGTACGAGTGTGTCTTTATGGTTTGAAAGTGTGTGTGTGTTTGTGTGTCTGTATGTGTGCGTGTTCTTCTTCTGAGGATCCTGATATCCTTATATTGAACTTGTAGAGTCATAAGTCGTAAGTAAGTATCAGCTCACATTTCTGAGATCTGCCTCTTTGTGTGTGTGTGTGTGTGTGTGTGTGTGTCTGCAGGTGATCCCGTTCCCCATGTCGTGTGACATGCGGGAAGACTGCGCATGCCGAGACCCTCGGGCTCAGGAGAACAGGAAAGGGCAGCGGCTGCACGCCCTCGGCTGACCTTCCGGACTCTTCTCGGGGGGGGGGACCCACCAGGACCACCCTGAATCCTCCTGCAAGACACCCCCCCACCCACCAAAGCCCAACTGAGCTGCTTTCAAGAGGATCCCTCCACTCATAACCACCACCCCCCCCACACACACACACACACCGCCAAGATGCTCATCTCCCCCTCCCTCCCTCCCTCCCACATCACTGCCCTCTGTGACCCCTGCTACTTGGGTGTGTGGAAAACTACCAAAAACCAGAGACATTTCTCTCTCTCTCTCTCTCTCTCTCTCTCTCTCTTCTTCTTCTTCTCTCTCTCTCACTGTCAAAGGAAGTCAAAGCAGAGGTATTTTTATAAGTGCGTAAAATGGAACAACAAAACAACAACAGAAAAAAAGGTCACCACCGCTAAAGAAAGAAAAGACACACACGCACACACACACACACACACACACACACACACACACAAGCATGCACGAGAGGAGGAGGAGGAGGATAAAGAGAGCAGTTTGGGGGGGGAAGACTGTTGTCGTGTTCTTTTAAGTCTTAATTTGTATGCGCTCATTGGTCAGCAGTACGGCGGATTCTCTATTTTTAAAGGGGAAGAATGCATCAACAGGACGGGCCGAGACTGGACACACACACACACACAGAGGCCCCTATGCAGAGACTAGCCATGGCACCTCAGAGCATGCAGGCCCACAGCCCAGCGAATACCACAAGAGGGTTGTCTTTCTAACCAAGAGATAGCCAACGGAATCCAACAACGACAATAACAACAACAAGATATCTAACTACAGAACTGAAGAGCCAAAACAACAACAAAAACAACAAAAACGTTTCCCTTCACATGGCCATTGGAATGTCCTGTACCTGTCGAGACAGTCAAACCTGACCCACGTCCATCCTCACAAAAACAGAGGACAGTCATTTGTTAAAAGCTATTTAGTACTAACTTGGGTGAGTGTGGTGTGGGTATTGGTGTGTGTATGTGTGTGTGTGTGGTGTGTTTGTAGGTGTGCGTGCTGCACACACTCATACACACTAAACCCAACTGCACTACCCAACACACTGGTTAAGCCACGCAGAGGATATCCTAGTTTGGCCTCATCTGAAGTGCTCATTAGTGGGCTGTTGTAGGTATCTGGTTGGCCACTGTGGCACTATGACTTGCCATCATAGACGAACCAGTACTGTCACAGTAATCTCTTTAATGAATGGGAAAAAAGCACCTCCTTCTTTTCTATTGTCACAAGTTTGCTTTGAGTCCATTAGAAATGTTTCGCCAGGTTGTATGGCAAACAGATGGCAGGCTGCTGAGCTAATTTTTAATTTAATTTCAAGTGAACAATTTGGAATGTTCACACCAAAAAGCATCCACATTTGAAAGCTCTAATCAAATGCTTTCACCTCAGGGTTTGGTGAATTTGAACACACCTTTGCCCTGCTCTTTAACCTCAAGGTTTGGTGAATTTGAACACACCTTTGCCCTGCTCTTTCACCTCAAGGTTTGGTGAATTGGAACACACCTTTGCCCTGCTCTTTCACCTCAAGGTTTGGTGAATTGGAACACACCTTGGCCCTGCTCTGGCCCAGATCCGATCCATGAGGGCTGGTCAGAGATGCATTTGCTCCCCTCTGTGGTGTTGGACTGATGCAGTTTTATTTGTTTCTTGTTTTTTTTGTGTGTTTGTTTGTTTTACTATTACTTTTTGTTTGCCTGTTTTGTTTGCAATTTCAGTAAAAGTATTTATGTGTTTTTTTTTTATTTCCAAAGCCAGGATACCCACACCTGTTTTTGTTGCTGTTTCTGATTTTGTTTTGTTTTTTAATTATTATTAATGTTTGTGGGGTTGTTTTTATTTACAAATGTGTCTTCAACAGTATCTTATCTCTGGCCTTGTTTACTGCATGTGTATGTCATATAAGAACCGACAGAGGAAAATGCAACCACAGTGCAGTAGCAGCTGCTATGGTCAGAAGCGTCGCTCTTTTGTCATGGTTTTCTTCCTGTATTCCCTGGAGCCCTGATAAACACTATATACCATATATCCATACGAAGTAGTAACCTATGCATACATCTACATGTACAGAAACATACAGTTCACATAACTGCTCTGGCATCTACAAAAGGCGATTCCCCCAATGTTGTTTACCAGCGTTTAGAGCAGCAGTTTAGTCTGGTACAGCTGTGGATGTGTTTAAAAGTGGGTCGGACGGCGGTGAGATGCGGGAGTGGTGCTCGGTCTGGTTCTCGTTGCCATACATACCAGGCCTGATGGATATATCACCCCAACCACAGTCCCAGCACAGTGGGATTACTGGACAGGTTGCGGCCACCCTATCAGAGCTAAGCGCTCGGCAGACGCCAACCAATCAGCCGTGTACTCTATGGATTTCATCTAGTGCACCCAATATATCATAGAAAATAAGAAATGTTTGCCAGTTATTTGGGTAGAAGCTTGGGAACAAAGCTGCCATATTTGAAGACATTCCCCACCCGGCTACTGGCCCACACACACACACACACACACACACACACACACACGCACACACAGAGTTCAGCTACCCATCCTATTCATCTGTGTGTGTGTTGTAACCAATAGTACTGAGTTGACTTTCGAACTAACGCTGAAATACTGCTGCTTTCTCTGCCGTGACCCACCTAGGGTGCACAGGCTAAGTCCGACAGCCCAGGTGTCTGTTAGAATCAATTCAATCTAATGACATAGCAGTAGGCTGAAATATCAGAACAAGTGCTAGCAGTGTTAACGCTAGCTGTGTTAGCGCTGGGTCAGGCTAGGTTGCTCTTACTGCTGTTGTAGGCTACTCTCCTCTCTCATTACCCACTAAACTCCTCTTATGCGCAGGCCCATTGGCCTAAGGCCTTCTCAACGCTGCTTTGGTTGGTTTGGTTGGTGCTAGGTGTATACTCAGTCGTGATTGGCTGACCAAAATGTTTTTTTTTTTTTTTTTTTTAAGCGCTTGCTGTTCGTTTCTTACCTGGGCAAACTAAAAAGCAGGTCTAATGGGAAGACATTTTCTTGTGGTGTCGTTGAAGATAAACTAGTCTACTGTAAACGCAACAGGATCCTTGGGCTGTACCTCATGCTTGTCATGTTTGCTGCTTCACTTACTCAGTATTTTAGTAATTTAAATCTTTAGCAGTATTCCATGATGTAAATAATAGAATTATTTATTATGAATGTCATGTTTTATTTATATTTACACCGTTGTCATTTAAGTTATTGTTTATTATTCGTTTCTTTGTTTTTGTTCAGTTTTCTTTCTGATTTGTTTGGAGGGACTTCTCTTTTTTTGTGTGTATTTTATGATGTTGGTGCTCTCATAAGTTTTGCTCTTGTAGCTCTCCACCAAGGTTAAGCCAGTGGCTCCAGACCTGTCAATCAACCATTTTTTGTCATTTCAATGCAGGTTGTTCAGACACATGGTAGCATATCAACCCTTAGTAGGAGATGATAAGATGTGGACATTTGAAGATTGTGTTGGATCCCAGTTAGTTGTAAAGTCAGGAGTCAGAATTTGAATTTAGGTGGGATTAAATAGACTCATGACCAGAACTGGGATTTGCGTTGGATTAAATGGACCCGTTGCATAACCAGGACCAGAATTAGCTGCTACTTGGACTAGATGGAACATAGAGAAAAGTGTTATGTTTGGTGCTTACACGCACACACACACACAAACGCATGCACACACACACACAACACACACATACACACACACATTCACTCAGTCCTTTGCAACAGTAGCTAATTAGTATAACTGTTATGCATCACATATACTGACTCATGTGATTAAATGGAGTTAAGATCTCCGTGTCCCATATCACTGGCAGTTTAATGCATATGGTTTATTTCCGTGGTTAATATTTTGATTATGACATGTTTATTTTGTTTTTTCTAAGTTTTGTTTGGTTGATCATAGAAATATGTAACATTTCTCCGTCGAGTCAGCACACCTCTATGTAATGCAGCTCCCATACATGCACACCAACACACACACACCTTGGCATTCTTGCTGTGGTGTGCTGTGTAGACAGCAGCTTCTTGTAAGCATGATCCAGAAGATCAGAGGCATCTATTTATCTACCTACAGTGTCCTAGTATTGCCCCAGCACACGTCAACCAATAGCCAATGTCAGCCACTCCAGTATGTTTAATTCACCTCACGCTACCAATCTGTGGGTAAACCAGAAGAGTGTGTGATCTTGCTGTGTGTGTTCTGAAGGTAATCAAAGACAAAAATTGATTTGAGAAATGTGTTCCGTGTGGAGAACCTCCTTTCCTCTGTCGCATGTGCATAGCGATCTTTGTTTGCATGTCCAATAGGCCTACCTACTAGGGCTTACTTTGTAAGACAAAACGTACCCTCCCATGTGTTAACCATTTTGTAAAAGGAAAGAGATGGATGTTTTTTGTTTTCTTTCACCTTTGTGTGTGTGTGTGTGTGTGTGTGTGTGTGTGTGTGGTCTGTGAACACACAGACAAAGAGAGTCTATGTCTTAAAAAGACTTGTTAATGCTCGTGGTCAATATCTCATCCTCACTTAGCTGGCAGCCAAACTTGTTTATTTCTCTAGTGTCCGCCTGTGTCTTCCTCAGGGTTGTTTTATAGTCCAGGTGATCAGCATCACTTGACGGAATATGAAGGAAAAGAGACTGAATTTCTGTTTGTTGCCCTGTTTGTCCAATACAGTTTGCTGTATAATCTGGACTGGATAATCTGACTGGATATTAACTCAAAGTTTTATTGGAATTCGAGTTCTGTTGTGTTTTGCTGTGGTCCCAGTGCGGCTCTTTACTTTAGTTGGGTGAGATGTAATAGCAATGTAACAGTTTTTACGGAGAGTATAAGTGTATACAGTGAGTATTGATCCTGGAGGGAAATTCAGTCCCTGAATTTGAATCCAGTCTGTCTGGGGGGCAATGCAGGGTTAGGTACCTTGGTCAAGGGCATCTGGCCCATTAATGTGAGCATCGGATTTATCCTACTGGTAGGGGATTGAAACCAGCCTCCCTTTAGTTGGTTACAATCGGAAGCCAACCAGAAGGCCATGGCTGCCCCTAAAACAAAGTTGTATTCGACATTATTGCCACAGACCACAGACAGCAAACAGCTCCACGATGTCTGTCAACAACAGACAACAGTTTTTGTCAAGCAGCACTTACCACCTGGATTATAAATTGACCTTCAGACACAGCCACTCTCTTGTTTAACTTCTTTCATTCTTGTCACTCGTAACTCTTTGTGAAACTGCACTGACTTGAAATAGCTGGCAATCTGTCTATCGGTCATTATATCTGGATGACAAATCGATGTTGGTTTACTACGGTCCTGTGTCCTGTCACTGTTCCACTGAGGTAAATCCAGAAGCACTGGTATCAGTCAAGAAGACATTCTCTCAGAACTCTCCCGGAGCCCTCTGCTCAATGCACTGTTCTGGGCGTTCATCATGAGTCCGTTTTTAGAAGACTTCAAACGTGTGGATGTGTGTTCATTTATTACATTTTGTTTTATTCATTCATGTGAATCCTTTACGCGTTGTTTGTTTGTGTGTGTGTATGTGTATTCTTTATTTTTGCCGACAGAAACTGGTGTACTGTATTTTTTCATAGACCCGTCATACATAATGCAAAATAAATGAGTCAAATTCAAAGTGAAACAGTGTGTCTATGTGTTATTTTGCACTCACTTTAGAAAACGATAAGTCACAAAGTCTGGTTACATCAAAACCTGTGGGTTACCCAACTCAGCTATTAAAAGTAACAAGTAACGTAGTACCTAGTATAAGTAGCACCATGTGTTAATCACCACTATATAAGGTATCCTTTCTATCAGGAAATCTGTGTTAGTGTCATCGTTATTAATTTGGCTAGCACATAGTCACATAAAGAACAGATAAACGCAAGTTTCTAGTTCCCGTCAACAATCCAGGATATGCATTGTGGTTCTGGGTGCAAGTTAGGAAAACACGACAAAAATAAAAGCCATCAGACCCCAATTCAGACAAAGACACAGACTAAAGCCATCAGACAACAATTATCAAATCCCCAAATATACTAGTAGTGACAATAAGCTCTGGGGGGTGTTTAGAGGGTTTAAGGACTAGCGGCCTTTTAGTCACTAGCCCACCATCCAAAAACTCCTCAGTGTGGCTTTAAATTGGCATCTTAGCTAAGCATCACCATGCCACAAATATTTATTGAATGCTAATTTAGAACATTCATTTAACTATATGTATGTGTGTGTATGTATTAGGTTTTCGCTGCCAAACAAATGGAATACTTATTGAAAGTCTAAGTAGGCGTTTCGAATTGAAACGCCTTTGAAAGCCTTTGGGCTAACAACACACACAACGGCCAACCTCTGGAAGGCACCTACCAATGTAATTGTCTCTTCACGCGAATTCTTGCCCATGCAGACATACAGCCTACAATCGCAGACCAACAGTATATTGCTTTATTGCAGAGTATTGCTTTAAGTAAAGTGTAACACACTTTTAGGTTTTGACAACGTCCTTAAATAAGTAGAGTAGCGTCACTTTAATAAGGGCAGTGGGCAAGAGCACCCTTGAATTGTTTTTTTTTTGTTGTTTGTTTGTTTGTTTTATTTTAATTGTTTTTAACTTATGTTACTGTGTGTAGCACCATATAGTTCAGAGTGTAACAAGGGTTATGTGATGTAAAAGTCTAGCCAAATGTTTTGTCTGAGACCAGCACGTCAGCAGACAAGGATGTCTTAGGAAAAACGGGTGTTAACCAACATTATGTCTACCCTAAAAGCCCTGTCAGATTTACTGTTTTGAGAAGCCGCTAGGACATGTGCCTGTGCCTTAAACGAAGGGACTGGAGACCATGCGGAGACGCTGCCTGGCCAGCCAGCGTATTCCTCTTCCCTATGAAGACAAGCTGTCGGGCTGTATAATGCCTTCTCCGTTTGTGTAAAACACGGAATGAAATTTGTGGCAGAGGGCTGGCATGTCTCGGTGGAAACTAATACCATCTCCTTACTGCTGGCGAGTACGGTGGCAATGGCGGTGTGGGCCAACTGAAACACGATCAGTCGGCGTAGCCTCCATCGAGACTGCACTGCTGTTATTGTCATTTGCAGGTGTACTGGCTGGGGTGATTAAGAGGAGTTTGGAGCCGAAGTGGTTTGGATGATGTGATGTATCCTAGAGACGTGCTTAAGTCCTGCATCGTGCACACATTTGCTGGGAAAGTCTGTGCACTCTGCCACAAGGTAAAGGGGGATGATAGAAGCAGAATAATATTTGAAGATGCAGGCAAGTAGATTTATTTTTAAAAGAGTCAAATATACATACATACACATACATCTAAAAACCTATAAAAATACAGTGTGTATTACTAAGAAAAGTAATGAAATTTACAACTAACTAACTATCATTCACAAAAAAAAAAAAAAACGGTTCAGGTCTGGTGTGTCTCTGGAGCAAAAGCAGATGGCCTGGGATAGAGATTGGGCCAGTTTCAATGTCTGCCAATGGAACCATGTCAATTTTCCAGGAAGTGGCAAGGTAAGTACAGGTGTTACTAATGACAGCCAGTAAGATTCTGATTAAGTGTAGCAGAATCAGATCCTTATTGGACGTCATCAAGATGTCATTAGTAACACCTGTGGTTACGTTGCTACTTCCTGGAAAATCTGCTGCTTCAGCAATTGAACAAAGTGCCACAGACGATGTCCCAATCATGCAAATAACAAGGTGAGTACTCACAGCCTCACAAACTCATTTACTTAACAGCGTGAGTTCCACCTGAACCATTCAATCTACATTTAGATGTCTAGCGTTTCATCCGACTGCCACCTTTTGACATGCCCAGTGGTTTCTCATGTTGTCTTTTTGTTGACAATTTTTTAAAAGAAAGTGCGCTCAACTCCAAAAAAGGGTTAATGCAGACTTCAGGTGCGTGAAAACAGATTATTACAGAAGGTAGTAAAAGTCGCACTCTCAAATATAAAGCGCTGAAGATGGCTTAGGCCGAGACGTTTGTCTTGACATCCTTCCCAATAAATCACAATCATAAGATTTACATTCAAGAGTGCGACTACTCTATGTTCTTTGTTGACATCCAGCTGACATCATTTAACTAGCTTACCCTTAGCCTGCTGTCAGTCGTGGATTTAAAACATATGCATAAAATAACTTAAGTAACAAATATACTTGTTTAACTCAATACACAAGGTCTGTATTTTATCCCATTACAATACAGCAGCTTGCATTATCATCACAATTACGTTCACTTTCACCCACTTAGCTAGCTAACATTAACGTTAATAAGGTTAGCTGGTTAATACCACACTTGGCAGCGTATGGAAGTATGTTGGTTCCTCGCCAGCTTGCTGTCTAGGTTTGTATGGTAAGATAGGCGAAAATACAAACTCCTCTGGTATTTTTTTTAACTTTGTGATGGACTACTACTTTTAAGCAGCATGTGTGTGCACTTGCATTACCATATATCTATCCCTACACATGTGCAAACAGCAAAATCTAGTTAATGAATCCAATTACATGTTTACATGCCTGTATTTTTCCATCGATCGGATTATCAAAATGTGCACACCACCTCTCTCAATACGATTGAAATTTCGAGCCAAATCCAATCAAATGGTGTGGATATATTGTATTTTCAATCCAATTTAGCCGATAAATGGTAATTAAAGTGGTGCATGTAAACTTGCTAAGTGAGTGGCCGAACTCGGTGACTGCAGCGGTTGAACCACCTCTGCCTCGTCAGTGTGGCCCCTGGACAGGACCAGGGGTTCGGGCCATAAAACACAACCATACTTGCATTCCAGTACTTCCTGTGCATTGAAAGGAAAAACATTTGACTGAGTGTGTTTGTATCTGGCCAAAGATGTGTGGAGGGAGGCAGAATGGACCAGGCCCTCTCTCTCTCTCTCTCTCTCTCTCTCTATCTATCTCTCTTTCTGTCCCACACTCAGACTCTCTTACTTTCTCACTCTGTCTCTTTCTCTCTCTATCACACACACACACACACACCACACACACACACACACACACACACACACACTTGCTTTATCTGTCTATCCCTCTGTCCCTCTCACATACACACACACTTGATCTGTCAGTCTATCTCTGTCTCTCACACTCTATCTTGCTTTTTCCCTGTCTTTGTCTTTCTCTCTCTCTCACACACACACACACACACACACACACACACACACTTTTTCTCTCTCAGAGCGGCAGTAAAGTGGGCTGCCACCAGACGGTTGTGGTTTGGTGGTTTGGGGAGCAGTCAGTTCACTCCCGTCAGCCGGAGAGGTCAGGGAGAGGAGCAGAGAGGAGAGAAGACGCTGTTGCCGTTGCCGCTGACGCTGCTGTTGCCGCTGACAACCAGAGAGGAGTCCTACGTGTGGCCCAATGTAAAGCAGTGTGGTGCAAGAGGGGTTTTCCACCAGCACCCATAAATCCTGAGAAAGAGAGAAACAGGGAGGGAGAGAGAAAGAAAGAAAGAGAGAGAGAAGAGAACACAAATACATGAGAAAGGAACACACCAAGACAAAGGGGCTTTGGAAATATACTGGACCACAGGGCAACAGTAGGGAGGCAGTGCGTGAGTGTGTCAGCGTGTTATTTTTCATCACGGCCGAGAATGGAGAGAAAACCGCTCCCGTCTGCATCCAGTAACTGTGGGGGGAAGAGTGGAAATCGGTGCAGCCCACTGTAAACAGACGGAGTGGCGAAGAGAGCGGTGCAGGACGCATAACAATCTAGGGAGAATCCACATCGAAAATCATCAAAACAATTTAGAGAGCTTAGCTTTGAATGAACACAACCACGTAGGAAACCACTGGTACAGAGATGACCTGCGGTGTCTGGAATGTTTGTGTGTGTGTGTGTGTGTGTGTGTGTGTGTGTGCGTGCGCGTGTGTGCGTGAGAGACAGAGAGAGAGAAATGGTTCTTCTTACAGTGTGTGACTGCAAGCATGTATCCAAGTTAATCCAAATTATAGAAATGTATTTAAACATACATTAGGAAACATTTCCATGGTAGACAGACAAGAAATGAATCTCTTTCCAAAAGCGTCTCCATGGTACTGGACAACAAGACAAATTGTGTTTATTTGCATGAGAATATGAGTTGATGGTTTGTGTAAGGGTGTTGATGTGTTGGGGGGGGTTGTTTGTGTATGTGCTGACAGGATGGGTGGGTGTGGGTGAAAGTTGGATAATCAGGGGCAGTAATGGAGGGGTATGCTTCACTTGCATCTCAGAAGACAGGGGCATACACACACACACACACACACACCACACACACACACACACACACCAGTCTGAAATTTGGCGCTGTGCCGCTCCTGGAAGCATCTGAGCATCTGAGAAACATTACTTTACATCCCCTTCATGCATTCATGTACTGGACCCATGAATGCTACCCCCTTCCCCTACACACACGCACATACACACATACAGCTGCTAACTACAGCATGTTAATTAGAAGATACTGTTAGGAAAGCAAACATGTGGTGGACTTACACGTCCATGAAAATATGCAGCGGATCGGTGGGCACATTTTTTTCCCTCTGGCCCTTGAGATTTATGCTCTCATAAAAACACTGGTCCAATTAAACAAACTGCTCATTTTAAGGCTTGGCTCTATGGAGCTAAATTTGTTCCGCACGCTCCGCTCACACGGATGGACAAAGAAAGGAGTGAGAGACAGAAGGAGGGGGATCAAGAGAAAGAAAGATCATAATAGAAAATCAGCACATGGTGTTTGTGTGTGTTTGTGTGTCATGTGTATGTAATATTACGGGATGCCTGAATTTCATATGGAATAAATAAAGAATCTATCTATCTGAAGAAGTGCGGGAAGAGTACAGTTCCCTGTGACTGATCACCATCACAGGTGTCCAGTCCCTCGGCCTGACCTGAGAACTGTACTTTGTTACAAGTGATAATAAAGTTGATAAAGACGCTAAAAGTTTTTGAAAAAAACTGTAATAGACAAACTGTGAAGGTTTGAATGCTGTTTAATGAAGACAAGTGCAAAATTGTTTTTTTTTTTTCTTTGTTTTAACCCAGTCTTGGTAAGCTAGCCTGTTCTTTCCTTACACTAGAGCAGTGTAGCTTGAATCATTCATGTCTTATTTTGAGTTTATGCTCATTTATAATAATATTACTTTTACTATGAGTGATAAATTTAAAGGAATGTCAGGCAAGATTTTTGGGTTAATTTACCAGTTTCATAGTCACTTTGTTGGTTAAATGGCTCATTACAGGGTGAATGAAGGCTCTTTCGGCTGCCTCTATCGCTTAATCACACAGTTACAAGCACTTGCGGTTTGAAAATGTGTGTTGCGAAACCTAAACTGAATGAAACTGAAATCGCGTTTTTTACCTTGTCAGTCAACCTAACTCCAGGGTAATGATCGTCTCTGGTTCCTATGATTTGATTTGCAAACAAATCCACATGTTTTGGCGAGAATGTACAATGCTGTCATGAAAGAGGTAAAAAAATCATAGGCTTGCCTTTAAAGTCACAGAGTTTAATGGAATACTATTTTGGTTGAAATAAGCAGTTGCTTTCATTTTTGAAGGGGGAAGCTTAAACCTGGCTCTAGGCTGATGTCTTTATATGTAAAATGCATATGAGGTGCTAATTTGCAGTGTTTATTCAAATGCTTTATACTAAAATGGACTAATTATCTTTTGGTACAATTATATGCTCATTGCAGTTGCGATTGACAATCCTTTTTGTTTGTTTGACAATCCAGTGTTTGTTTGACAATCCTTTTGATTATTCTATCTGATTATTTTGCATTAGTTAACCGAATGTTTCTCACTACTTTTTAGCTTGAAGTATGATTGAAGTATATGCATTTCTGTAAATACTTATTTTGACACTCTGGCCAGAGTTTACAAAATGCAAACACCTAATTTGAGGATTGGAAAAGAGACTTTCATTTAATTCATGGAAACAACTCAGATACTTCAATTTAAAGAACAATTTATCTTATGTTCTTTTCAAAGAGCCCATTTCCTTACGTCAACGTAACTGTAACCCTGGCATGTGTCTGCTCACTGCACTTGAACTCCGCTACTTACGAACCTAGAGTGAAGGTGTACTTACCCAGGAGTGGGTTACAATCACTCATGACTTTGTTTACACATTTTTGAGGCTAGTAATTAGTAATGGTATCCATGTTTACTTCAAAGATAACAAACACAATCTCATACCAATACTGCTATTTCTTCCTTTGTTCAGAACATCTCCAGGGAGACCTGCATTCCTTTGAGGACTTTGTCTGCGTGTGTGACAGAGAGAGAAATGTTTTCAGTATAATCAATCTCAGTCAAGCGACATACTATTGTCAAGAGCAGTGTCAATGACAGTGCCAGAAACCATCAGAGAGTGATGGATGTGTGTGTTGGTCTGTGTAATTGTAAATGAGTATATCTGTGTGGATTTATATTTGTGTGTGTGTGTGTAGACTTGTGTAAATCTGGGGTTATTATCATCTTTCATCACCTCACTTCTTAAGTAAAAATAAAGGAATAGTTGTGTGAGTGTGAGTTTCTGGCTTTTCTCTCCCTGTGCCAGAAACGTGATGTTTGTGGTACGGCATGTTCCCTGGCCTTGCCGCGCCAGGTTTACGGGCCCGTGCTGACACCCGCGGAACCCACCGCCGCCGTTGTGGAACACAACATGAGCGGCTCTGTGTGGCGGAGATCCCACACCGAGATTCCAGAGGATTAGGTTACCCTCCAAACCCTCTCCTGACTCTCTGAGGAACATGGCGGCGGTTCTCCACACACACACTTTTTTTTGCGCTTGTCTCGATAAACTCACTAAACATTTTCACAGTTTCTGACGGCATACAATATTTTTGTTGTACATCTCTTTGGAAAAAACATCTACCTATCTACCTAATCAGTACCCCAAAACATAAGCATAATGTGCAATCAATCATCAATTGCCCCAAATTCATTAACACTTACTCAGTCAGTGCAAATTTTTCAGACATTGATATACTCTATAGCCTGCAGCTCCAAACAGCTAACGGGTATGTGCGCTTTGCAATGCTTTAGCACAGGTTCTGGTTATGACAACAAGACTCGCTTTTGGGTGAAATATGAAGTGTTTTGGCGGCAGTAGTACAGTTTTCTCCAAAGGTTAACTGATGGTGGTTCAGAGGTGTGACTTTGTATAGCACACAGTAGGATGAGTTTTGACAAAGTCAGCATAGTTTTGAGACAAGTATGAAAATGATCGGAAAAATCTGTGAACCTGATACGGTCTAAATCAGACAAGTACTCACACCACTGCCAGATATATCTCTCCACACCTTCTCCAATTCCCATTGAAATACACACTCTCTCTCTCTCTCTCTCTCTCCCTTCCTCCCCCACACTAACCTCAGTTGCCCTAAGACACACTGATGTGAGTGAATGATGTGGGTATTCTCTCACACACCACACACACACACACACACACCACACACACCACACATACTTCCAACCCAACAGAATATCAGCTGCTACTACAGCCACAGAGTACTTATCCAGGTTAGCTGTCTTTCACACTTCACCTTCTCCAGGTAAACATTGCTGTTGTAGTGGTCGCTAATGCTTTCGACTTACTATGCCTTCATAGATAGGACAAACAGGGGAGAGTAGACAGGAAGTCAGTGGGTTCAGGAAATGACCTTGGGCTCCCCCCATAACCAGTCAGTCAGAGCGTAGTTATGTGTTTATTGGACCTGAATGAATACAGGTAATAGCACTCACTAAACAACACAAACACAACTATATTGCTATTCACACACACAAGTAGCAGAAGCTGGAGTTGCGTGAAGTTTCCTTTCACAGTGTGGGGGAGCTTTGATCAAGACCAGGCTCAGATGTGTTGATACTTGGCCCAGATGAGATTCAGATCTGTTCCAGTGCCTGTCACCTCTCTTAAGTAATGTTTACAATGCTGTCAAACAAATAAACAAACAAACAAGCGCTGGAAAGTGAAGTTGCAATTCTACTCTGATGCAACGACATAGTAAACAAGCAATGAATGATGTGACACTAAAGTAAAGTTCATCCATCAAATTCCAGAAAACAGTGTAGAGAATCAAGATACACAGCCTAGACAAACTGCCTACACATACACAGCATTGCTGTAAAACTTGAGTGGTCTAGAGCCTTTTCACAGTAAAAAAACAAAAGCTTCTGCTCCCTCTTTAAGGCACCAGGAGCCCCAGTGTGTTCAGCAGTCGGAGCATTTCATATGGGCCTTCTCTCTGCCAGTTAGCCGCAGTCGCTCTCATTACCTGTCTTTACTATCAATGCCAATGCCCAAAGCGCCAAAGAGAGGGAAAGAGCTGAGCTGGTTGAAGCTCGCCGAGCGTAATTTTATTTATTAATGAGTCGAGCATAAAGCCCTGGGTCATTATATTTTACAAGATTGTTTTCTCGCGCTGTGTGATGCCGTTCCACGAGCAGCGCGGCGTGGAGCGATGCGATGCGGCTCGGCTCGGCTCGGCTCACGAGGGACTTTGATTGGGCCGGAGGCGTCTGGGTTCAGGTTCGCTCTCAGATTTACGGCACAACACTGCTGATTTTTATTTCACCAAACACACACAGTCAGAGGAAATCTCATGAACACATCCGTGACTGTAAATATTGTTTGTATATTTATATATAGTTTTTAATATTACTTTATGAGAGCTACGGGGCACAGCTTCAGTGAAAATGGCAGGTTTTGTTGTGCTTCAGGACAGATTGTTTCTGTTTGTATGGCCCCATTAACGCTAAGCCTAGTCTTATGAGACTAAAACCCACAGCCTCATTAATTTAGGGGAAGAACTCAGCAGTCCCAATGGCAAGGCCCACCACTGAGAGCAGGCCCATCACCACCATCACCAGCGCCTAGTTTGTTCAAAATAGTTTAAACCGGATCAACGTGATCCAGATTTGGAAATCTGGAAATCTTGGAAATGTTATGCTACCTGTGATTAGGCCCCCGTTGTTCAAAAGTGATCCTGGTTTACACAGCAAACCATTGGATTTCAAAATCTGGATCATTTTAATCCAGATTGAACTATTAAACTATTGGACCATTGAACAAATGGGCCCAGAAGATCAGATGGGTTAGGGATAGGTGGGATTAGGGATAGGGTTCACGTGGGATGACCTCGGGTTACACTGGGTTAGGGTTGGGATGGGTTAGTTATAGGATGAGGGCAGGAGAAGGGGGAGAGCTGGAAGTGAAGGATTCATGCAGGGAGAGGACAGGTATACTATGTCTCAGCTATGGAGCAGACAGATGAGTGCCCTTCAGTGGGAAGGCCTCTCTCTGATCGCATTTTAGCCGTTGGTGTTTGTATCAAGCACACGTTTTATCCATCTGTATGTGTGTGTGTGTGTGTGTGTGTGGTGATGCTGAATATCCTTCTCTTTTATGTGTTTCCCAGCTCCTACCGATGATCAATCAAGGCAGTCTCCAGACAGCTTGGCAGTGTGCGCTTCTCCCAAGGGCCTCTATTTCAGGAAGAGATTTGGATCTGGCCTCGACCCGGCTCTGATCTGGCACCACTTTGGGAGTGATGGCAATGAGCTTAATGTTCTATGAGGTCTTCAGGTGACAGACGCTTCAACCAGCCACTGACCATAAAGGAGATTTGGCTCCAATTTGGCCTAGTTACTAGTATGGATCAGGGTGAATGCCGATGGAGTCCACTGATTTCTTAGGTCTTTGATATGACAGACGTTGTAAACAGCCACTGATCCTGAAACAGGTTTAGCCACCGTCTGGTCTAACTCACGGTCGTATTTCTGGTCTGGTTGGCAGCCACCTGGCATGGCTGTGGTATTTACTTCGTAGGGAACTTTAGAGAGAGCGAGGGAGAGAGAGAGAGAGAGAGAGAGAGACAGAGTGGGAGGTTGTGTTTTTTTCTTGGAGAGAGAGAAAGGAGGGAGAGAGAAGCATGGCCGTGAAACATTCTGCAGACCAGATCAGGCTGATGGTTAGACGTTATCTGACTGTTCTCTGGATGACGTCCTATGTGACAGCCACCGACTCTCGCCCATGTGCATTCCAGAGTCGGTTCTGCTCTGGCTTGGCTTGGAGGACCATGCTGGCCTGTTTGCACTGCGACTCCAGCTGCTACTGTTGGTAGGTGGACGCAAGGCTGGTTATCAGCGATCGATTCTGGGGCCTCAGCCTCAAGGGCGCCACAGCAGCAGCGGTGGGTGGTCCCAGTATGGAGAGCAGACTGCAGACAGCATCTGACCAGGCAGATAAGAGTCTTAGGCCAGACATCATCTGAACAGACAAGTACAAGACTCAGGCCAGACATCATCTGAACAGACAGGTATGAGTCTGAGGTCATGACCCCTGTTCTCCTCACCTCTCTACTCCTCTGTCCCTCTTTCCTCTGGGCTCTCCTCTTTTCCTGTCCCATCTGTCCCCTGTCCTGTCACTCTCCTCTCTTTTCCTCTTTCTGTCTTCCCGTCTCTCCTCTCCTCTTCTTCTGTCATCTTTTTTTCACCTCTCTGCTCCTCTTTTCCCTCACTAGTCTTCCTCTCCTCTCATCTCCTCTCTTCATGCCCTCTTCTCTCCTCACCACTCCTCCTCTCCTATCCTTCCCTCTCCTCTCTTCTCCTCTCCTCATCACTCCTTTTCTCCTCTTCTCCTCCCCACTCATCTCCTCTCCTCCTGGCCTCTTCTCTCCTCTCTTCTCTTATCCTCCTTCTGGCCTCTCTCTTTCTCTCTCTGCACTCATGCTCAGCTGTTTGGTGTTAGGCAGGAATGTTGTTTTGGGGGAGAAAAAACATGTTGTGGAGAGAGTGGTGCGCATTTTGTTTCCCCCCTCAATGAAAACCTCATGCACGCCATCAGGTGAACCCTGGAGATGGAGAGAGAGGGGCTGGGATGAGACAAGGGAACGTAAGGGGATGGATGGATGGATGGATGGAAGGAGGGAGACATTGTTTTGACATTTCTGCTTCCTTCCTGTATTGTCTGTCTATGCAAGGCTGCCAGGGCAGCTTTGGTCTACAGAACAATTACACAAATAACAGACTTCTGTTACCCTGAAAATATGCAGACATTTCACTCACGGGATTTGTAATTGAAAATGTGTCTCATTTTATAGTACAGTGTCATATTACAGTCTGTGTGTGTGTGTGTGTGTGTGTATTTCTCTCTCAGTGTGTGTGTGTGTGTGTTGTGTTTTAGTTTACTAACAGATATCTGCATACAAGCACACACTCGCGCGCACACACACACATACACGCACGTGCGCCTCACATGCACTAAAACACAAATTATGCTGCTCTGCTTGCTGGTCCGTCACTTGGCTTCCTCTGTCCCTGATTGACCTGATGACCCAGTAGCTCTGAGGTAACCAGCCCAAAGGGACTTACTTCTGGTTTCCACGAAAGCGAGACAATGGTGTTGAGGTTGATCTGGTCAACCAGACTGAAGTCATCATCCCCCTGACAGCCAAATGATGACATAATATCCTCAGGCTTCGTGTCTGTCTCACAGAGGCCTCTGGCAGCCATGAGTTGTCCGACTCACCAGACACACGTCTCACTTACACTTCGAACACAAACCATTCCAGCGCTTTCCTACATTTACAGCCATAAAGTGTGACTAATGTATTACGTTTTGTTATTAATAAGTATCATTAATGATACATATTAATAACAATTAGTGACAAATAAATTCTGTGAATCTTAAAGTATAGCTATATGTATTTGGGCTTCATGCCAGCACTTTCCTACAGGAAACGAGTGGTCTGGATTTAAACCTGTGTGCAAGATCTGGTCCTGATCTGGCAGGGACGTGGGCCTCATCCGTGACATGGACTCTGATTGTACCAAGCTGATCTTTGTAGTACATATTCTGTAAGCAAATACTGTACATAGAGATCAGTTGATCTGCAGTGCCAAACCTGTGCCAGATTTGGGCCAAAGGAGGACCGGATTGGGGTGAAATCACAGCCAGACTGAGTCAAGATCCGTTTCAAAAATAAATATTATTTTGGACCCTCAAGCTCTCTCTGCTCTCTCTTGCTTACTCATTCAGCTCTGAAGAAACCCACAAGAATTCACTCACACTCACACGCAGACACACACACACACACACACACACAATTACACTTGGACGCATACACACTTTTGTATGCATGCACACACATGAACACACAAACTCTTGTGTGCATGCACACATGCACGCACACACTCTGTTGTGTCTGTAGTTGATTTGTAAGTGTGTAGTATTTGGGGGAATCCTACAACTTAAGAGACCTTGAATAACATAGCAACATAATTTGTCTCCCAACCAACACAACTGTGTTGGCGTAAATACTGGAGACATTTTTCCAACACAAGACCTTTGCACTATAAAAGTATTTTTCATGCACAATGGTTATGTTCCACTGTTCACCACTCCAGAAACAAGTTTAGTGTAACTGGACACTGATTTGGTTTTGTGTTCAATCTGCACTGTACTCAGTAGAGCAGAGATGGACATGTGCGATACAAAGCAAATGTAGTTGCAACAACAGGGGTGCAAACGTCTGCACACACACACGATTTATGACTTGTGTGTGCTGGCAACTTGTCGTGCCAAAACCTTGTGCTTGTCCTGAGCAAGTGGGTGCACCTCTGTAAAAAATATCAGTCATGGGACAACGCGACTCACACTGTATATCACTCAAGGTTTGCTTTTGTCAAACAGTTGATGTAATGATTTTTTAAATGACTGCCTTTCTCTTACTTGGAGGATGCTTGAAATCATCTGTCCGGCCACAGTTATGGTAATGGCCGGTAGTCTCTGAGCAGCAGACATTACCGAGCAATATCCTTTTTGCTGCGGCAGGCAGTGTATGACAGCAGGTCATGAGCTCATCAGAGCTTTGCGGTGCAGTCACGCCAAAATCAGTGCGTAAGCATGGCCGCAATGGTTTTGGACCTTTTTCATTTAGAATGCATGTTAACCGATAAGACCATACACTCCGCCTGCGTCGGCACCGGCTCTCACCACGCCACGCCACCACGCTCACCGCAGCCGGTTCATGCAGGAGATGTTTCTGGAGTGAAAACACAGGTCGCACACACCCCAAACGCACATCAGTTGCTGGTGAAAACACAGTTCACACACACACCCCAAATGCACATCAGTTTCTGTTGAAAACACAGTTCACACACACACCCCAAACGCACATCAGTTGCTGTTGAAAACAGAGGTGCACACACACACCCTAAATGCACATCAGTTTCTGTTGAAAACAGAGGTGCACACACACACCCTAAATGCACATCAGTTTCTGTTGAAAACACAGGTGCACACATACACCCTAAATGCACATTGGTTGCTGTTGGAAACAGAGGTGCACACACACACCCCAAACACACATCAGTTGCTGTGCATCATGGGATGCAACGAGTGGGAGAGAGATGGTCACCTCAGGTCAGACTCGAACCCAGGTCCCCCGTGAAGGGGGCCAGTCAGGTCCCGGGTCTCATGGTGTAACTGAGCCATCGCGCATCATGTAGTGTATGTTCTCAATAGGGCCCTCCGAGACACCAGAGGGAGTAGTAGCATTTAGTTTGTTTTCAGGGTCAGGCTAAAGGGCTTAGGAGCAAGGGGAGGGGGGTATAAATTAATGAAAGTATTGAACTGAATTGTAGTTTGATACCAAATCTATAAAGAGCCTCTTCTATGCATTCAGCACAGTGTTTTGATGTGTCCATATTTGTGGACAATAAGTTAACTGGACGGTAAGTGCTTTCTTGTTAGATGTTTTCTACCAGATTTAGCTATGTTAGTTACTATCTTATTTTATCTGCAGTGTTTGTGTGCAGTTAAAGTAAGTTGTGGGCTATGGGGGAAACTTCTAAGAATAACACTGCAGTTCATGAGAAAGTTAGATTGAGGTTAGGTCTGGCAATGGGGAGGCTGACCTCTCATTTCCAGGGGTATAACCAGCATGAAATTGAAAGTGAATTTAAACCAAAGTCTTAAACTCTTACCAAAACATTTCAGCAGTGTGCAAATGCATCTTTTGCGTAAACAACAGTTTTAATTACGTGTGTTTACTCTGTCCGGGGAAAAAAAAAGCTGGATGCTTGATGTAGGCTAATGCGTTCCTGTTTTGTTTTTGGTGATTTGGAAATGAGCTGCAGTGACCTCATGGTAAGACGGACCTGCAGATCACATTTACAAGTGGTTTGGTTCGTCTTGGTTTACTGACTGTTATGGAGAAACAGCTTAAATCTATCCAATCCTGAGGACCAGCCCCGCCAGGGAGAATCATAGAAGTAAACAGTCTAGGGCCCCAGTCCAAAGCGCTGCTGGCTATCTAGATCCTCAACAATGCATCCAGACAGAGCGAGTGGCACTAGTGCACATTTCAACAGTTCAGGTCTGCCAAAATAACTGCAGCAACAAAACAAAATCCACTTGATACGGTTGGAAACAGACAACCAGAAGGATCCAACACCAGAATAGGTCAGCCCTGCATAACAACTTACCAACATTATTTGCATTGGACAGTGTAAACAAGTGTGGAAAAAAATAGCAACATTGTGCATCAGGACCATTCCAGTTCTTCACATTGCAAAAGTTTCAGACTCATCTTCAAATGGATTTGGTTCTTTTTTTACATTATTCTACATTCAATACTCTATGCTGACCAGTCTTTTTAGCCTGGCTTCACAACCAATTGCCTCAGTCTGAGATTAAGCTTGGTCACTGTCATCTCCCACTTTGGTGAGGAGGGATCAGCTAATGTACTGTAGATCAAAAAGCCACCTGTTGGATGTTTCTTGATTTTGGGATTGGGTGTTACAAAGTGCAGTTAGCCCAGGTGGCCATGCTGAGCTGCAGGGCGAAATGATATTGCTCACAGATCAGGACAGGTTTTCCCAGACTAGAGTCTGTTTTTTAAGGCAAGGGAAGCTTATTTCTATAGTGCATTTCATACAAAGAGGCCGTTCAATGTGCTTTGCAAAGAGAAAGGCAAAGAATAGTGAATAATAGTAAATAACATTAATGACATTCAATGAATGAGAAAAAAGAAAACAAAATAGTTAAAATATACGAAATGATGAAAAAAAAAACATAATTTTTAGAGAAAGAACAGTAAGAGAAAATAAAATGAAAAAGTAAGAGAGTGAAAATAAAACATAGATGATAAAAATAGTACAAATAAAGTGATACAATTAAGTAAAAGTTAAGTAATAAATAATAAAAGTTTAAAAGCAATAAAGATACAGCAGTTAGCAAAAAGCATCTGAGAACAGATTGGTCTTTAGGTAAGGCTGCTTCTCCACAGGCAGGTTTTACCTGCTGCAATCTGAGAGATCTGATTGGGTTATATTGCTAAACATATCAGAGAGGTAATTATGCCCTGTCCCCTTTAGAGACTTGTACACAAGCAAGTCAGTTCTATATCTTACTCGAAGCCAGTGAAGGGACCTTAGAATTAGAGTAATGTGCTCTGTTCTTTTTGTTCTTGTGAGAACCCCAGCTGCCGCATTTTGATTCAGCTTTTTGGTCTTTTTGGCAGACCTGTGAAAAGGCCACTGCAGCAGCCAACCCTACTGGAAATAAAGACATGGATTCGTTTTTCCAAATTCCATTTTTTGACATCTTCTTAGTTTGGAAATGGGTTTAAGGTGATAAAATGCTGACTTGGTGATTGCTTTCATGTGACTATCAAAGTTTACCTGGCTGTCAGTGAAAACTGATTTTTCAGACATCCACTTGTTGATTTGATCAACACAATGATAAAGACATTCAAGGGGGGTATAATCATTGGGTGACAGAGCAAAGTAAATGTTGGTGTCATCAGCATAGCAATGATGGGAGACTGAGTTGTTCTTGATATGTCCAAGTGGAAGCATATAAAACATTAAGAAAGGAATATATCTTCAAAAGCACTCAGATCCTCCTCCAGAGATCAGTCTCTACAACTTGACTGTGATCCATCTGTACCAGACTGGTAGTAAAGTTACACCAGTCCTCAGGCCTCAGTATTGATGCGTCTCATGTGTGTATGTAAGAGAGAACCAAGCCATGAGCTCCAAAGAGTTGTCCAGGACCGACCTGACTGAGTTGGGTCGTGGCATCCATCTGGGAGAATAGAATAAAAATGACTGAATGCGTCTAAGAGCACAGCAGCCTCTTATCACTGTGAACTGGACAGGGTTGGGAAACACAAGGCAACTCAGGAGCAGCTTAAAGAAATCTCTCTCTCTGCACGTCCAGCAGCGTCCAGACCTGACGCCAACAAAGCCTCTCTAGAGAGACCTAAAAATGGCTTTTGAAGGACCATCAGCATCCAACCAGGTTGAGCCGAAGCAATTCTGCCAAGACAAACTGGAGAAACACAGGATCATTCCCAAGAAGACTTGAGGCTGTCACCGCAGCTAAAGGTGCTTTGACACAGTGCTCAGCCATGGATCTGAATGCTTACGTAAATGGGATATTTCAGTCCTTTGATTGTACTGTAATAAATTACCCCCCCCCCATCCCCACCCAACACACACACACACACACACACACACACACACACACACACACACATACACACATACACATACACACAAAGTCTGTTCTTGCCTAATCATTACTGATTATGCTGTCATAGTGCTGTTTGGACAATAGCTACTTTTTTTTTTAACAAGGATTGATTCCTGTCTGAAATGTAGAAATAAGCTTTCCAAATGCACTGTACTCTTACAGTTTTTCAGAACGACTAAAACACATTTCCAGAAACTTCCCATAATTTTCCCAAAGCTGTAAACACATCCAAATTTTCAAACTGGATTCACGAAACTCTACATTCTTCTTGCAAAATTGAATAATCGCCCAAAACAGTTGTAACTGCGCTCAAAAGTAAACACTGTCTCATATTCCCTCAGGAAGCGCAGCTCCAGGCAGATGATGGTCATGATAATTGTAATGCTGTACATGTAAAATTTGAAGTAGAAATATTTACGGTAAAACAGTAAAACCAAAACCTTGATTCAAACGTATAGATGCTGTACATTCCATGAAGTAATTAATTAAATATATATTGAATGCCACTTCATGACAACTTGGTCACAATAACAATAGCTTGAGTTTCATTGTAGCTTTGCTTCTATTCTACACACTCTCCTCCTATTATGCCATCCATACTGCATTTCCTATGATCTGTGGATCTGTGATCAACTCTCACCTCACTGATCACTGCAGATCACTGCACTCTGATCATGCTTATATAGGCCTAGGTGTTATATAATTTGCAACAAATGTGAAGAATTTTGACTTGAACTGTGCTAGAATTGGATTCCACTTCTGCTGTCTATGATTGTCATTATGCATTAAAATGCAGAACCGTGGAAAATGTGTTGGGGTTGGAAAATGTGTTTTGCAACACCAGGTCAAAATGGTTCATGGTTCTGAGAAAAGAGTGATCGATTCAGTCAATATGTTTGAGCCACTGAGCGCTTGCTACAGGGAATGGAGTTTAGTGTTTCAGCATTTGTGAAACCTGTAATAGGTGCAGCCTACCTACTGTTGCTTTAAGTGGCCAGTGTGTTGGTCACATGTGCGGCAGCTGCCAGTGCACCCAGACAGGGACACAGAAGAAGGGTGTGTGTGTTTGTGTGTGTGTGTGTGTGGGGGGGGGGGGTTGTGATGTGCACCAGTCAGACTGATAGCCTATCCAGATAAAGAAGTAGGTGGCTTTCAATTCTCTTTCTCTCTCTCTCTCTCTCTCTCTCTCTCTCTCTCTCTCTCATTCATCATCATTGTTGTCCTTTCTATTCTCCATCTTTTCTACCACTCTGACTCCACTCAATCACTCCACTCAAAGGTATGTACATGCCATACATTTCTGTTCACACTGTTACTTGTTATAGCATTGGTTTCTCTGTCCATCACTCACTCTCTCTCTCTCTCTCTCTCTCCCTCTCTTTCAATCTCTTTCAATTCAATTCTCTCTTTCTTTTGTGTTCACTGTCTTACTTTGCTTGCTCTGTCCCTTGAGCACAAACACAAATGCACACACATATGTCACCTCTGTCACTTCTCTACTCTCTCTCCCTCTCTCTCTCTCTCCTTCTCTCTCATTTCATCGTTCTTTTTTGTTCACGCTTCTACTTCTCTTTTGCTGCATCCATACTCCTTCTCGCTATACACACACACACATACATCATGTAAGCAACATACACAAATGCACATACATTTAAACACTATGTAAATTCCCATGTGAACACATGTAAATAACATATCCAAAAAGCACACTTGTACATATGTAAACATAATACACAAATGTCTGTGCATTTAGAAATAAACAGCAAACACAAATGCACACGGGTACGTGACTAACAAGCAAACATAAATGCACATGTGTATGTATGTAAACAAAAAAACACACAGATGCACAAACAACAAACAGAAGTGCAATTCCATATGTACACAAAATATAAACACATGCAGAAAGATGGAAGGATGAAGGAGGACATCTAGGTGAAGGACAAGCATGAGGGAACGGAATAGCAGAGATAATGAGAGAGAGAGAGGGAGGGAGGGAGAGAGAGATCAAAGTAAAAGGAGAAAGAAATAGAGTGAAACACAGAGAGGAGAGAGAGGAGAGAGAGAAGGAAAGAGCAGAGAGAGAAAGGGAGAGAGCAGAGAGAGAGAGAGGGACAGAGTGGAGAGAGAGAGAGAGAGAGGGGGTGAGAGACAGAGGGAGAGAGTGGAGAGACCTGTGAAAGGGGAAAGGAAAGGCAGGAAAAGGAAAGAAGGGATAGGGAGAAAGTGAGAGATGAGAAAGAGAGTGAGAGAGAGAGAGAAACAAAGAGAGCGAGTGAAGGTTTCTTAAAGAGATGAGTGAAGCTGGCAGCGTGCCAGCGCTCCAATCTGCTGATGACCTGATGAGGGAGAACCTGAAGCCATTTTTAGTGATGATGTCATCCTTTAACAGAGAGGGGGGAGGGAGGGGGAGAGAGAGAGAGGGAGGGGAGGAGAAGTAGAGAGAGAGTGAAAAAAGAGAGGAGAGAGAAGCCGCAGTAAAAAGTGTGGACAGGATCAGTCTGCCATTCCTCCTCCACCAGAGAGAGAGAGAGGGAGAGAGAGAGAGAGCTGAGAGAAAGAGAGAGGGAGAGAGAGAGAGCTGAGAGAGAGCTGAGAGAGAGAGAGAGGGAGAGAGAGAGCTGAGAGAGAGAGAGAGAGAGAGAGCTGAGAGGGAGAGAGAGAGAGAGAGAGCTGAGAGAGAGATAGAGAGAGGGAGAGAGAGAGCTGAGAGAGAGAGAGAGGGAGAGAGAGAGAGCTGAGAGAGCATCTTAATCAGCGCTGTCTGTGGACATCCCTTAACTATGCATTCACGAGGCCATATAAAAATAATACCAGACATAAAAATAATGCTGACAATTATTGTAATGGCTTTGAGGATGTGTGCAGAGACACAGTGTGTGTGAGAGAGAGAGAGAGAGAGAGAGAGAGAGAGCGAAAAGAGACACCATTCTCTGTGTGCTGATTTGGATTAGTCTTTAATGTGAAGACTCTCCCATCAAGAGCAGTCTAAAAATGTAAAAGTACATAGATCAGCAAGATAAAATAAGCTCTGTTTTTATGAAACTGCAAATAATTGATTCTCCTATTAATAGCCTGCAAGAAGGCAGACGTAATGCCTCACTGCCCCGCGTGTCCATGCATATAGCCTGGGTTTACAGCCCCATCTACAGGTAAGTATGGGTCACTGCAGTTTCAAATTTTAAGGAATAAACTTGATAACAAAGCCAGCAATGAACCTGGCCCTGATGTGTCACTGAACTAAGCTGTTTTCTTGTCAGTAATGCATTCTGTATCTCAGGGAGATTGTTATGTTAATGTGGCGTCTGTGGCGTGTTTAACACTGTCTCTCCCTCTACACACAAAACAGCCATGAAGTATATCTCCCCATGGACAGAATCTTGTCCTTGTAGAGGGAGTAAGGACTAATTCAGATTAGAATTCAGACTAATCCGAATGCACACACACACACACACACACACACACACACACAGATTTGCGCATATGATAGGCTGACTAACAGAATGCAGTTTCACTACATGTCTTAGTAATTCTATGTGTGTGACGATAAATTCCTTACGGGATACAGACAGCAGCAAGCAGGTTGTAGGCAGTGAGCTATGTAGCAGTGGTCTACCAGACGCGCTGCAGTGCTAAACCACAGACTAAAGGTATGGCAAGCCACTTGTGGGCTACAGACCGTAGCAGTGAGTTAGTTTTAGGCTGTGAGCTACAGAGAGCAACAGCATGGTAACGGGGCGGTGGTAACGTAGTGGTCAAATCCTGGCTGCCACCGTTGTGCCCTTGGGCAAGGCACTTCACCCTAGGTTGCTCTACAGGAGACTGGCACTGAGGGAATTGACAATTGACAAATGTGAGTGGCTTTGGATAAAAGCGTCTGCTAAATGCATAAATGACAGAGAGCACATGAGAGAGCGTTTGTCATGTTGTTAATGGGTTGCTTGTGTGATTCACAGGATGGGAAGAGCAATCTGTAGTTGCTGTAGTTCCAAACCTCTGCACCCCATAATCTAACAGCCGAACATTATCCACTTTTGGACAGACCAATCCAGACCAATCTGTCTCTTTGTGTATCTAACTGCCTGGCTGTCTGTTCATCTGTCTGTCTGTTTATCTGTCTGTCTGCCCCACAGTCTGTCTGTACAGTTAAGGGCTGGACATGTTTCATCTTACAGTGATTCCAGGTGAAAGGGGCAAACACACAAAGTGAATTGTGAAACACTTGTGAGTCAATCCTATCCCAAAGTTAATACTCTATTCTCTTTCTTTTACAGGAGATATCAGGAGAATCTGATCTGAGGTGAATTTGTGCTCCTCTAGACTTTCAAGCAGGTTGAGACTATTTTGTTAGTGTTAATTTGTTATTTTGTTGTTGGGACTCTATTTTCAGTGTTTGTTTCTTATTTCTTATTTTGTTATTTTATGTTTATTTTCATATCTTCATTATTCAACACGTCAGATGAAACACACAACTTCACCTGGATGATTTTAAGACCTTTATTTCCGATGAAAAAACAATTGCTGTGACTATGCGGTAAGACCAGTAAGCATCTTTGTAAGCCTGATGGAAAAAAGAAACCATTCTCATCCTATAAGCTTTCCTATAAGTTCTCTCTCTCTCTCTCTCTCTAATTCATCACAGGCCGAGCTGAGTCAATGTGGGCCAAACCCGCAGAAAGTAACGCTCCAGCTCGATCCCTACGATTTCATTAGCAGGGTAAAGTGAGCCTCTCCAAAGACCTTACAACATCTAAAGGCCAATTCCGAGCCAGGACGGTATGTCCCGTGCACTTTGGGAGGAATAACATATGCACAGCGTTCCCAAACCCTGTTAGTGTCTAATTGGAATCAGGGCCCAAGAGGGAAACGTATGGAGTGGAAATGGAGAGAAGGAGTGTGGAGAGAGAGAGAGAGAGAGAGACGCTGCGGCCGGGCGGAGAGCAACAGGAGCTGGATGGGACATTACTCACGGAACAAGCATCCGCACCAAACCACAGACCGCCTAGCAGAGACGTACAGTAGACAGAAGGAGAAAGAGAGAACGGGAGAGAGAGAGAGAAGATGGAGTTGAGAGAGAGTGAGAGACAAATAAAGTGAGAACGGGAGAGAGAGAGAAGATGGAGTGAGAGACAAATAAAGAGATGTGAGCTAAAAGAAAAAGAGAGAAATAGTGGAGAGAGAGAGAGAGTAAGGACATGGATTAGATTATACATGCCTATATTCAAATCATAACTGTGGACTTTATGCAAACATTTTACTGGACAATTCTTGTATATTACGTTTTTTTTTTACAATTGGTAGAACACATTTCCAGAACCTCCCAGGTTTCAAAAGTTTTACAGTCAAAACTGTAAACACAAATCCAAATGTTCAAACTAGATTCACGAAACCCCTACATTGTTTTTGCAAAACTGTTTACTGGTCTGTCTGTGATGTTCCAATTGTGTTTATGTGGATGAGGTGTGAAACTGCAAAGAGGATGTGGTGGTTGTGAAAGCAGAAGATTGGACAGCATCAGTAAGAGAGTAGCACTGAGGAGGGGGTGGCTGTGAGGAAGGGCCTGAGAAGAATGAGGAGCCATTGTTAAAGTGGCATTTAATCTAGAATTGTTAGATTGTTCTTGTAGAATTGTTAGATTGTTCTTTCAGTATGGTTAGATTGTTCTTCTAGAACTGTTAGATTGTTAGACCTGGAATTGTTAGACTGGGCCGATAACAAAAGTAATTTTGACCATAGTCTATTGGGAGTTCCTTGTCAGTACCCTTGAATAGTTCTAGCTCCCATCCTCATTGTATGCCCAGCACACTATGTGTGTATAACTCAAGACTGTATTTACTGCATGGGAGTTACAGCATCTTGACCAGATGCTGTTAATGTGAGCATCATAGCCAGGGGTGGCTGTAGCACAAAACTCTGGGCCTTATCCCTAAGCAGTGTCTCTGAGCCCTCCACCCTTTCCCAGTCAAATCGAAAATCAATCAAATATTTTATACTTCCAACCCAGAGGTGGCCAAACCTAGTGCCTTTGCTCAGTATTGCAATATTTCTCTGCCGCACTTGTCAGTCCCTGTTTGCTCCAAAAGGAGAACAGAAACTAAAGGAAAAAGCAAGAGGTTTAAACAAAGTTCAAACCCACTGTAAAATGTAAATGTATGTCTATGGAGAGTTCCCAGAAGTGAAGTGCAAGAGTCTTATCTATCAGGTGTGGCCAAACTAGGGCCCAGGTGGCCACTGCAGCCTGTTGCACTCTGTCAAGTGGCCTACTATTCCTTCATTAGTCTAATATTATGTGTATCATAGTTTCAGCACTGTCACAGCAATTTCGAACAACCCTGGCATGGATGAAGCCTATTTTCCGTTGAAAAGATAATTTTCAATAAAACGCCCAAATTAGTGTACGCCAAGTTAGTGTAACATGTTTGTCAATACTATCATTTAGCTCTATAGATTCATGGTTGAAAAATGGTGCTCTTTTGCATTGGTTCTTGGCTTCTTACATCTTTCTGTATGTGGCAATGAGATAAGAAGCAACAGATGATGCAACTGGGAATATAATTATCTGATTGGTTGTAAGCTGAGTGCATTTCAGTTGAGTTTCCTTGTAGTGTAAGCTGCGGTCTCACTTTCAGGTCAACATTCCACTCCACTGTCGAGAAGATGACTTTAATGTGGATTTTTCTAGTTCTTACTGGGATTATCTACTCAGAGACGAAAAGTGAGTAAACCAGCAGTATTTACACACAGACATAATAAACATGTTTGGGCTTTTAGTGAGCTGATGAGAGTGAATGCTTGTGGGTGGTAAAAGCTATCATGACCAACAAGTTAAAAGATGAATAAAGATTACTGTAAGGCAGAGAGGAGAAAAAGAATATTTAGGCAACTTTAATGGATATAATTTTGCTGTTGCCATAATCAGACTACACCCTATACTGTATGGATCAACTAAAAGCATACAATTCAAAAATCTGTGTTGTTGAATATTTTAGTTGTGCACGTGGATATTCATACAAGTGGCTGCACAGACTCAGATGGAGATGATATGTTTGGACTGGATGGGGAGGAGATGGGTCACGCAGACTGGAAAGCTAAACAGTTTGTGATGACACTGCCTGAGTTTGCTGATCCATTCCAATATATGGAGGGCACATATGAGGCGGCGGTTGCTGACCAACAAATCTGCCACCAGAACCTGAAAACTATCATACAAGCTTACAAAACTCCAGTGGTAGAAGGTGAGATGAAATACTGTGCTGCGTGAAAGTATGTAATCCCTTTGAAGTTACCTAGTTTGCCAGTTAACCCCAGTATGTAATCCCTTTGCAGTTACCTAGTTTGCTAGTTAACCCCAGTATTAATCCCTTTGAAGTTACCTAGTTTGCCAGTTAACCCCAGTATGTAATCCCTTTGCAGTTTCCTAGTTTGCTAGTTAACCCCAGTATGTAATCCCTTTGAAGTTACCTAGTTTGCCAGTTAACCCCAGTATATAATCCCTTTGCAGTTACCTAGTTTGCTATTGAACTCCCAGTAGGTGTTATCTGTTACACACAACAGAAAACAGTACAAAACAGGACATGTGGGCCATTTTGTTAACACCTGACATTGTTTCAAAAAATGTAAGTCATAAAATTATTTTTTTCATACATAATTATATTCTAATATATATTGGAATTAATAAATATGTGGTAACATATTTGAAGGTGTCTACACAAGAGTGACATGAGTCTGTCATTAGCATGACATGACACGTATCATGAACATCAATGACTCGTCATTAAGTGTCATTCTGTTTTTGTAATGTATGCACCCCAAACAGTGTCAACTTTACATTACAGAATGTACTTAATGACAACAGTCATAAACATTATACATAAACATGATCATGATATATGTCATGTCATGCTAATGACAGACTCATGTCACTCTTATGAAGACAGCTTCAAATAAAGTGTTACCAAATATATTTATGAATGGCTGCCAAGTAAAACAGACATGCAGCAACAGCGTTATTACAGAAAAATAACTTTCTTTTCATATGGTGCAGTAATGCAGAATGAAATTCACGTATTCATCAATTCATTAGAACAGTTTCAAACGTGAATCAGTGACACATGATCATCATGGGCATTAACTACCCATCAGGGTCACTGATTGGCCAGATGAAGCAGTGAGCTTTAATTTAGTAGTTGCACAGTAATACACTGAACACCACAGGTGCCGCTTGAAATGTTGAGCAGTGATAATTTTGGTCCCCCAAAATATTCAGCATAATATTAAAATGTTTTCTGGGGCCCCCTGTCTGTGCTGGGCCCTTCGAATCTACTCCACCCTTTGGCAACACCCCTGCTGATCACTGCAAATATCCACCCCCAGTTCCCCCCTCGAGTTCCATCTACCCCATGGGAGAAGTAAAGGAAGGTACGGAGAACACACTCATCTGTTTTGTAACTGGGTTCTACCCTCCCCGGCTCTCTGTGACGTGGACCAAGAACAACAAGAACGTGACCCAGGGAGTGAACAGCAGTCAAGTGCGAATAAATGTGAATGACGGCTCCTACAGCCAGTTCCACACCCTGCAGTTCAGCCCTAAGAAAGGGGACATCTACACCTGCACTGTGGAGCATCAGGCCCTGGAGCAGCCCCTGACAAGAGCGTTTGGTAAAAGATTACATAATATTTCTTGCCAGATATGCCCATAAAAGGTTGTTATTTTTTTTAAATTGTAGACAAAGGACTACCATATTATATGCAGTGAGTTAGTAGTACGTAAGTATGTGACGTTCATCAGACACATAATCTTACCTATCTCTCTCTTTCTCTCTCTGTGCACGCATGTGTGTGTGTGTGTGTGTGTGTGTGTGTGTGTGTGTGTGTTTGTGTGTCATCCATAGATGTAGAGGTGACTGCTCTGACTTTCAGTCCACCAGCTATATTCTGTGTAGTGGGTCTGATAGTGGAGATTCTGGGAATGGCTATTGGGTTATTCTTCTTCATCAAGGCAAAGTGAAATCACTTTATGGATTCATCATTTATCATTTATGGATGTTAGAGTCAGTCTGACTCTGAGGAAGAGAGAGAAAAAAGTTTGTTTTGCACCAGTAATAATAAAGAATAACTGAATGATTGGGTTTCTCCAGAGAGCTTTTTTTCTTTTACACCGACCAATCCTATTGTTAAGGACTCATTCACACCATATTAAACGTAGCTGGTCAATAATAGTATAAAATATGTGCCAGGGTTAATTTTTAACTTGGGTCAGGTTGTTATTGCACAGTTTCTGTCGTCAACCAACAAAGCCCTGCTCATCCCCATGTTTAATCACACCTGTGCATCAACACACAACTCAAAGGCTGCATTTGGCATGCAGGGGCGCTGCAACTGAGTTACAGGGCTTTTGGTGGAGCAGGACCCTTGAAAAGTATGGAAACGGTAAATGGAGTGCATTTATAAAGTGTTTTTCTACTCCTATGAGTACTTAAAGTGCTTTATAGAGTATGCCTCACATTTACCCATTCACACACCAGTGGCGGAGGCTGCCATGCAAGGTGCCAACCTGCCACCAGGAGCAATTTGGGATTCAGTATCCTGCTCAAGGACACTTTGATGGGGTCAGGCAGAGTGGGCTCAAACCTGCAACTCTTCAGTTGCCAAACAGCACCTCTACCACCTGCGCCACCACCGCCCAGAACAAACGCTGCTTGGTTGATTTTTGGTTTGCTGTATAAAGGAATGGGGGTACACAAAGACTGCTTATGCATAAGGCCCAAAGTATTGCCAGCTAGCCTAGCTGCACATGTAGAACAGTCAACTGGCTAGCACAAGCAACTTCCAATTCGATGTTGCTGTGAGATCTCGGGTTCGAGCCCTGGGCCCAGACCACCTGTAGTGACTGTGGTGACTCTACGCCCCTATTGGCATGCGTGATGCAGTTGTAGTGGCAGAGATTCTCACCACTATCAATCAGTTAAACAGAAAGTCAATCACTTGATTGGGAACTGGTTGAGGTATATAAGCGTACATAGGCTCACTGACAACACCAAGATCAGTGGGTACAGGACAGTAACATAGCACCGATAATATGTTGATTAAAAACAAAGGCCTCAACAGTGGATGGCAAGATGATATTAAAGGGAGGTTTTTTTTTTTTTTTGGCCGAGGGATATGTGAGGAGGGAACCAGGTAGTAGAAATAGAAACTGTTTATGTGAAGGGTGGGAGCAATCTGACAGGACAGATTCTGTTTTTTTACATTGTCGTTCCTGTTTGTGGTACAAATCCTACTGGGTTTTCTTTGCAGAACCAGCAGGCCTAAAGGTACGTAACTGTAAGCAGCTGAGATGGGAGAAGCTACTATCAATCAAACAGAAAATCAGTCTGTGTATTTTTCATCAGTAAGGGGAAAGTGAGTCGAAACTGCACCTAGCACATACAAAAAATACAGTTCACTGAGGTTCACACCAGGTCCAAAGGTTATAGGACAGCAGTATAATACAGATGATACACTGATAAAAACACAGATCAAAAATTTTATGAGGGTATAAAACTGTGTTTGTTTTAGGGTGTTTGGAAAATCTGAGGAGGGAGCCCTGTTATTACTATCAATCAGAAAGAGAACCAATCACTTTTTCATCAGTAGGGAGAAATTGGGTACACATATAAAAAAAATAATTCACCAGGTATTCACCAGGAATAACATCAGGTCCAAAGATTATAGGACAGTAGTATAATAGAGATGATACACTGATAAACACAGATCAAAAACGTCATAACCGTAATAAGGGTATAAAGTCTATTTGTTTTGGTGAGTTTGGGACGTCTGAGGAGGGACCCTGGTAGAGACACAATAAAGCATGGGACATCTCAGAGGCTTTATAAAGGCTGAGAACAGTCTGACAGGACCGATGCCGCTTTTCATGCACCTGTTTGTTGTACAAATCCTGCTGAATTCTCCTTTGTGATTTAAGTAACAATGAGGTGCTACAAACAGGGTGATCAGTCAGCTCTCTCTGGGGCTGGTTCAGGAATGGAACCTCAAAATATAGGAATCAGCTTTAATGTATGTACTGTAAAGAAGACTAGTAGTTCATCAATAGGACATTTACATTACATTTTACATGACATTACATTTATGCATTTAGCAGACGCTTTTATCCAAAGCGACTTACAAAAGAGGATAGCATTCAAGCTACAACACAATGAAAGTGTCAGGCACAGACTAGGCAGAGGCAGATTTAAACAAAGGAGTATTTATTTGAACAAACAAAACAGAACTCAACGAAAGTCACGTCCGCTACTATAACGGAGGGAACAGAAAACTATAACGCTCAGAAGTAACTGGAAAACTAACACACAGGAGATCAAGGAGGCAAACACAAAAGCACAGGCTTGAGTAACAAGGAGACACAGAGAATAACTATACCGACTGGGGAGTCTAGGCTCGTGGGGTGAACGACACGGGAGATCGCGGGAGATGGAGAAAGCACAACAGACACGGAGGAAATCCACGGCAACATGACGAGGCCTGACAACAGGGGAAGCAGGGGGGAGGCTTAAGTAGAGTGGAGACCAGGTGACACCAATTAGCACTCAGCGGAAGGTGATCGTGCACAGGGAAGCGAATGCGAACGGGGAGAGGGATTGAGAGTCTGTGGGGTTGAGTGAGGGGGCGTGGCCGTGGCCAGATCTGATGCAGACCTGACAGAAAGAAACTAACAAAGAGTGCATATTGCTAACATAAAAACTGCACTATTTTAAGTTGAAAGGGCAATAGTGCAATAAAGTGCAGTATAAAAGAGAAATTAAGTATAAGAGAAGTGCATTCTCAAAATTTAAGCCAGGAGGAGAGTTTCTTGAAGGTGGAGAGGGCATCAGCTGATCTGGTAGCACTTGGAAGGTCATTCCACCAGTGTGGAACCAAACATGAGAAGAGTCTGGATTAACCTGCGCAAGGTGTTGGCCGTGCTAGATAACGTTCCTTAGAGGAGCAAAGTGGTCGGTGGGTGACATAGGGCTTTAGGAGAGTATTCAGGTAGATGGGTGCAGAGCCATCAATCACTCTGTAGGCCACCATTTTTGCCTTGAATTTGACGCGAGCAGCCAAGGACGACGTGTTCATCAATGTGACATCTTCAGCAAACAAATGTCACTTAAAAGCAGTGGCAGAGTACATTATTGCCATATTACTGATGCTATGTTGGCTTTGACTTTTGTATTTAAGAGTAACTCAGTTTCTGATGCTGATGCAGATGGTTCTGATTGTTCAGTAAATTAAAGATGAATTTTCAATGCTCTTCTCTGTTCCCCATGCCCTATGCTATTTCCCTTGAATCACTTCAGTTTTATTGTTTCGCAGTCTCAAAAGTTCCCTCTATTCTATGGAAACAGGAAGTCATCTACTTTCACTAAATGTTTCTCTCTGCTGAACACTAATTGGTCCAGGACCACATATGCCTCTCTCAAAACTCTTTCTGTCACTATCCATCTCATAGTGTCTGCAGAGCTGATCATTCTTGACCATCCTCGCCATTCTGCGTGGAGTGGATAAGTCATTTACTCTTGCCGTGGCATGTCAGTGTATGGGTAACATGACAGTTTCAGATATGATTTAAAGTAAAGTTGACTAGTATTTAGCAGACGCTTTTATCCAAAGCAACATGAACCCGCTATGTGGGGTTCAGGAATTGTATTCGGATTGCCTGATTATCAGTCGCGTGATGTAATCACTGCTCCTCCATGAACACAATTTATTTCAATGCCTGCCTGTTCATGTAATTTCTACAAGCATTGTGCCCATTGCATGCAGAATGCACTCTTTTAAGGCTATCCATGCTTTTGTATCATCCCACCTTGATCATTGTAATGCTACTCTTTATTTGGGTGTTAGTCAGTCCACTGTCACACCTTCAACTGGTACAAAATGCAGCCACATGGCTGCTTACTAGGCCAAAGAAATACAGCACATCTTTCTAGTTTTAATATCATTTAATATCATGTTGGCTACCAGTAAAACGTTTTGTTTTTAACGCCATAAATGGGCGGGCTCTAGGTTATATTGCTAAATACATACGCACTGTCCTCCCAGATCACTAAGATCGCCAGACAAGGTGTTGCTCACCATTCCATACAGTCTAAAACGCAAAGGTGACCATACATTTTCTGTGGCAAGCCTCAGGTTATGGAATAGCCTACCAACCCACATTAGATCAGCTCCAGCCGTTGGTTGTTCTAAATCCTGGCTAAAAAGTCACCTGCTTTCACTGGCTTTCAAATACGATGCGTTTTATTTGTCTGTTTTGATTATTTTTGTTTGTTTGTTTTATTAAAATGATTTACTGTATTCAATTTTTTTTTAGTTTATTGTTTTATTATTATAACTACCACTTTTTTTGACACCCCCCCCCTCCACACACACACACACACACACACACACACTCACACACACACCCTTTTCTAAAGCACCTCAGGTTGTTATATATAACTATGCTATATGTTACTAACTATGCTGTAATTTAAAGTAAAATTCCATTTATTACATGGTGGTATTGTTCTTTGGTATATCACAGTTTATCACAGTTTATCACCTCACTGCTTTTCCCTGTGCAGATGGATACAATGGTTACTACTCCTCCTTTGTGGATCAGTGCCGCTTCACCTCCTACCTGAGTGATCTAGAGTTTATTAGGTCTTGCTGGTTTAACATGGTTGAACTCATTCGGTTCAACAGTACGGTGGGGAAGTTTGTGGGATACACTGAGTTTGGAGTGCGTAATGCAGAGTTGTGGAGCAAAGATCCAGTGATTCTTGGACAGATGCAAGCTGAGAAGGAAAAAAACTGCAGGCCCAAAGCCCAGACTGAATTTAATAACATACTGACGAAGACAGGTTAGAAAAGAAAGAAAAAAAATTATGACGCACTCAAGAGGAGAGATTTAGATTATATTACATATCCTATACCTTTTGGATTGGACTAAATATACAGTCTGGAATGACATCAGCTTGTGAATATGCTTTTTAAACCATTCTGATAGTACCATGGTCAGGGGGGATTCCAAGTTAACTTATATAGCATCCTGCATCACTGACGGCACGGAGTTAACTTTTTTTTTTCTTTTTTTTATCTTAACCCCACTGAAAAAAAGGAAAAGAGCTGCTGTCAATATTGCTTAATTACAACATATTGAGTTACACAAACTAATTTCATTAGCTTAGTTTGATTATTTTTCTGTGTAAATGCAAATATTATGTCTTGCAGTTCAGCCTACTGTGAGGCTGAAGTTGTGAAGGCCTGCCAGTAAGGGTTACCCGGCTGTGCTGATGTGCGACGCATACAACTTCTACCCCAAGATGATCAAGCTGTCCTGGTACAAGAATGACCAAGAGGTGACTGGTGACGTGATATCTACTGAGGAGCTGTCGGATGGAGACTGGTACTACCAGATCCACTCCTACCTGCTGTTCACCCCCAAAGCTGGAGAGAAGGTGTCCTGTGTGGTGGAGCATGGCAGCCTCACGGATCCTCTGGAGATCGTCTGGGGCGAGAACACTGACTTTTATACCTTTGGCACAGAAGTCCTTTACTCACGGCCTGATTTTCATGGTTTTATTCAAGTCGCACTCCTGAAATCTGAAGGCATCCAATGCAGCTCTGGGATTTTTTTAACTCCTGAGCTCCCCCTACAGTCGCCAATATATTTTTGTAACTTACACCATCCCTAAATTGTCACCAGCAGATGCGATTTGTTGCCAAACAATAGGATAGAAACCAGCGCTGGTTGGCTGCAGCACTGACAACCTTCAAAGTGTGACCGAGGGAGTAATAAACACAATTTTATGAGCCTCATATGTGAGTTTTGGTTAAGTCGTTCAGCGAGGTGCTGATAGCATCTTGAAGTGTGGTAAATTTGCAAAGGGACTGTCTGGGCAGGCGAGAGAGCCTTCATCTGCCCAGTAATAAGTCATTTAACCATAAAAGTGACTACAAAGCCAGTAAATGAACCTAAAATTCTTGCATAATGTACCTTTAATTAAGTAGTTTTTTTCAAGGGGCATAATGTTCTTCTGGTATTGGTTGATGTTGATGGATTGTAGATGTTTGTATGATTGTATGGACTATCACATCATGCATGTTAATTCATGTTTTCACAGACCCCTCCATGTCCAAGGCTGAGTGGTATATGATTGCCATGGGAGTTGAGCTTTGCTGTTGCCGGCTTCATGTACTACAAGAAAAAGTCCAGAGGTCTGTACAAGGCATGACTAACACATTCAACAGTCAGGATGTTATGTGCTAAGATGTTGCAGTATATAATTAGGGCTGGTATAACCATTTGTACCCATACACCATTACCTCCTGAATGGTATCTGTCATGGTAGAGTAGTGCAAAAATGAAATAAGATATTCACACAAAGCAATGTAATCAATACGGAGCAATTTTTACTGTTTTATTGTACATTATTAGACTGGGCATGTATGCGTAGTCTGTGTTTATAGCTCATTCAACTAATTAAAAAAAAAAAAAAAATGTAATATCCTGGAGGCATATTGCTGTTGTTGTTATTTATCTAATTTGAATCTTTTTATTTAATTCAACAGGGTGGATCCTGGCTCCTAAGACTTGCCCTGACAAGAGTCTTGATGTGTACACAAGCCTACATCAGAAGAATAAGAGTAGCAATGTTGTCCCTTGGTTATTAAGTTCTTATAAATATTGTATAGCACATCATATTAAGTCACCTGTGAAATCAATCATGAATACTGGGGCTAGTTATCATTAAGATTTCTAGCTGTACTAGCTGATGTTCCCTTTGTTTAGGTTACTCAGCTTAAGATGTTTAAAATTGCACTTCTGTCTTAAGGCCAACAGACAAACTTTGTCACTAGTTAAATCATCTTAACCATGAAACAAAACTGATATAAAAGACGAACAAAGATTTTATATTTCTTTCATAGTATGTACAAATACTTTCTGGCAGTGGTGATGGTAGTGGTGAGGAAGGTTTTTTCTTTTTTTTTTCAAAGAGACATAGCCTGACAAGCCAGACTATGAAATTAAAATGTATAGTCTGGCCAGTGGCCGACTGACCCGGCTCAATCCTAGGGGCAGAATTAGCAGTTGTCTTTGAAACTGCCTCTACACACAGTAGGATAGTGATGCGACCAGTCAGAGCAACGTTGGCAAAACAGCAAATAAGTCCTTTGAAACTAATGACTTGAATTACTTTTAAAGAAGAACCCAAGTCTAACTCTTCCAAAGTCAATGCCAAAGCTGATTCAAATGACCGCTGTTCCTTGGCCAGAGCCTTAGTTGTTTTGTGCCATCACAGCCCTGTCGTTATCATGCTAAGCCTGCCCAGTGACTGTCCAGAAAGACAGAGTGTTGTGACAGGTCCAAGCCTTGGTAGCAGATCTACTGAGGCCCTGTGGCTGTGGCTAGATGTACCAACTGAGCAACAGTTATTTGCTACCTCAAGGGTACGCCTAGATTTCTGGGCTAAAAGAGACATGCAGAGACAAGAGTAGTGTGTATCCTTCTGTCTAACTCGGGGGTTGACTCATTTCCCCCAAAAGTTGTTCTTTCCCTTTAACGGAATTAACTGGAAAGGCCCCATAACCACCAACTGCAGTTCCATAGAAGTTTTATTGAGAATATTTCAGACTGAAAGCAGGCTTTAGGCACCACAATGTTAGGCTATTCATTGATTATTTCGTTCTTATTTTGTGTTTCACAGAAATACTTTTTGAATCATACAAAAACATCTGAAATGCTGATTTAAAAGAATAAGCCAACAGTCACAACATTGTAAATTCTCCAGGTACTCTTTACTTTCACCAAAAAACTCAAATGATCCAAATAGCAAAATTTGTATAATATTTTTTTTCCCTAATTCTGCTGTTTGTAAAGAGGGATAATGTGAAATTATTTGAATTCAACAGTTAGGCATAACTTATGTCAAAGTATTGACAGACATGTTATACTGTCATATTTTCACCTCAGAGTAAGTCTTTGGGTTATGGGTGATTTTGTGTTTTTTTTGTATGTTGAAGTTTTCCCAGAGGCAGCCATGGCAGCTGGAAGTCCAGGCTCGTCCCCCACCCTGGGATCTCAGAGGTGTTCTCTTAGCTCTGTCGCTCAGCCGGCGAGGATGTGCTTGACGAAAGAGGTGTAGTTGATGCAGCCGTTGGCGTCCTCCTGTCCCTGCATGAGTTGGTCCACCTCGTTCTCGGTCATCCTCTCCCCGAGCGTCGCCAGCACGTGCCTCAGCTCGGCGCCCATCACTGTGCCGTTGCCCTCCTTGTCGAAGACACGAAGGCCCTCCACGAAGTCCTCGAATGTTCCCTGGTCCTTGGCGCGAGAGACGTGCTGCAGCATGGGCAGAAAGGTCTCGAAGTCCACCAGTTCGGTGTGCATCTTCTCCGGCTTGGGTTTGCCCAGCAGGGTCAGCACGTCGGCGTTGGTGGGGTTGTGTCCGAGCGCCCGCATCACATCGCCGCACTGCGCATACGTGATCTTCATCTCACCGGCGGGCGTCTCGTCAAACAGCGTGAACGCCTCGCGGAACTCCTCCATCTGGTCTGGGGTGAACTCTAGCACGATGCTCTTCAGGTCCACCTCGGGCTTGGGCGGCTCCGGTGCCGGTGCCGGGGCGGCCGGCGCCGGCTCCTCTTTCTTGGGCTCCGGCTTCTTGACCTCGGCCTTCTTCGGTTCTACCTTCTTGGGGGCCATTGTGTGGCTGCAGTACGACTCAGAGAATGAAATGAACAGACACAAGGACAGAAGGAACGGAGAAGAAAGAAAGGGAGAGACAGATGCCTGCACGGAGGGAGAGAGCCAGCCCCAAAGGTCTTATACTGAGGAGATAAGGTTTATCACTCCACAGGCTTTCAGCGCTATATAAGGAAGAAGCCAGAAATAGAGTGACAGGCTTCTCTCCCCACAGAGGAGTGCTGCTGCTGTCTCTGCCCATGAATGACTGATAACACAGCTGGCCCAGTCACATACGGCTCTGTGGAAATGCTGTGATTTTATCATGTCTGTCTTCACTGCTGACCTTCAACAACTTCTTTTTTAATTACATCGCCTCAGGAAAGTGTATGAACACTCAGAAGTATCTATACATTTGCGTCATTTGCGTGTGTGTGTGTGTGTGTGTGTGTGTGTGTGTGTGTGTGTGTGTGTGTGTGCGCGTGTTTGTAGGAGGGGGCTAGTGATGTAATGGAGAAGCACATTGTGTCTGTGTGTGTGTTGAGGGGGGGCACTATTGGGAGGTGTACACACTTAGAAGATGGGGGACAAAACGAGCGGGAGATGGGTCTAAGATACGGAAAAAACACTGAAAAAACAGGAGTGTTGACAGCTATGGCTACAAGTCACAGCTTGGCACTCACACACACACACACACACACACAGCATCTGATTGGACCGCATACACTCACTGTGACTGCTCCTCAACTGGTTACTGAGCAGCGTTGGCTGACTTGTCCACTTTCACCTCTGCCTAGTTGATAGCATTGCGATAGTGTGAATGGAGGCTATTCTGAGGCCCTGCGATGTTGCACACATAGCTGTGACGCAGTCTGTGTAAGTGAGGCTTTGCGCTCCCTTTCTCTGTCAGAGCCATTTAAGGTGAAGAGCACCATCGGCTTCCTGAGAGCATAGTGGGACCTAAAGTGTAGGAGGCATTTTAGCCTGAAGAAAGTATTTAATTCTTGTCTTTCCATTAAGTTTCAAAGCCAGTGGTTTCTTCTGTTTGTATTTGTACTGCCACATCCAGCCAAGCCAGTAAGGCCAAGCACAAAAGGTCACTGTGCTGTCAAGGTCTTTAGAACTACTGGTATGTTAATTTATGTCATACAAATAGTGAATGAATTTCCCAGGGGATGAGTTTCAAAGGACTGCATTTTATACGGATGGTTGGTTGGGTAACACTTTCTATGAGCCCAAGAATTATAAATACATTCATAAAGGGTTATAATGCATTTATAACATTTTTTATAACATATAAGACAATTTTATTCATAACTGTTTATACATTCTCATGACTGTACTCATCAGGCATTATAATGCTATCATTTAAGTCTTTACGACTTGAAAGGACAAAAACCTTACAAGCTTCTTTGGTCTTTTGAAACTAGGGAAATACACCACTTAGCTTATTGTCTGTAATGGCGCCTTATTGATTTAGAGTACTTATGTGTTCATCTCATTTTACTTTGAGTTTTCTTTGAGTTCTTCATTATATGGCATGAGGAATTGGGCATACAAAAGGACAGTTAACAAACTGAAGCTTTATTATACTTTGTGACACTTTGAGTTGTAAAGTTGTTACAATGCCTTATAAGTACAGTCATGAGATTGTGTAAATTAGTTATGAAAACTAATTACACAAGTTATAAGACTTTGCGAATGCATTTTGACCCTTTATGAATGTGTTTATAATACTTTATGAATACTGGATTCATAGAAAGTGTTACCGTTGTTGGTTGCAGGGTGTACTCAAAGATTAAGATAATCAAACTACAGCAACAGATTTAAAACCAATTAAAGAGGCATCATTTTCCCTCAAGAAAGTCTGCCAAGTCTGGCAATAGCTCAGTAGCTCCTGGGTATTAACAAGCAGCAGCCCTAACATAGTGTCAATGATTGATGCCAGACAGGAGATAGGAGGCATTCCTGACACAATGCTGTTTGGGGACTATCTCTCTCTCTCTAAGATACACACACAGACACTCTACTCTCTCTCTCTCTCTCGTTCTCTCTCTCTAAGATACACACACAGACACTGTACTCTCTCTCTCTCGTTCTCTCTCTCTCTCACATACACACACAGACACACACTCACCGTCTCTCTGTTTGGGGACTATCTCTCTCTCTCTAAGATACACACACAGACACTCTACTCTCTCTCTCTCTCTCACATACACACACAGACACACATTCTCTCTTTCTCTCTCCCTCTCTCTGTTTGGGGACTATCTCTCTCTCTCAGATACACACAGAGACACACTCCCTCCCCCCCCCCCCCCTCTCTCTCTCTCTCTCTCTCAGACACTCTCAGATACTCTCTGTCTCTCCCTCTCTCTGCAGGCAAGGGATTGTATGAATGTGGGCTAAATGGCTGATGCAAGAGACTGACTTATCCATAGCACATCTGATGTCTGGTATTGCAAGATAAATATTGGTCAGCAGATGGCGCCATTTGCATGCTTGAAAAGAAGGTCTCCTATTAGCATACACTGGGCACAGACAGCCATGCATTACTGCACAAAAGTATTATAAAAGTCATTTACCAGCCATTATGTGCTGTTTCTGTTGAACTACTCAGTGATATATTACCCATGCATCACAATTGTTGCCCACTCTCTGTTTCTGTGGAAGAGTACTGCGTTCACCAATTTAAAGAGTCAGAGTGACTTGAATACACAATCAGGAAGTGAACAATAACTACATAGCTACAGTATGTATCCAAAATAAACAATAAGAATGAAAAAAAATTCATGTGTGTATCACGTATAATAATCACTTCTAAAAGTATGTCCAGTTCCACTGAATTATAATCATCGAAAATGAAGACAACACAAAGATTTTTGGGGTCATAAATTCTCTACTGTTAATTGTTTAATTGTGTAATTATTTTGGTACTGCATGGCAATTTGAGTGCAAACTGCAGATGGGGAAAATATGACTGGGGTGCATGCAGCACTTATCCTAAAATGGCTGATGCTGGAGACATAAAAACACCTACACACTGCACACACACGCGCACACACGCACGCACACACACACACACACACACACACACACACACTGCACTGCACACACACTGCATACACTAACACATTAGCTCGATAGAGAGCTCAGAAACCAATGTCCCTGCATTCTGCTAAAATCAGCACTTCTGTCAAACCTCTGATGTTTGCCACAGTTCATAAATTTTCCCTTTGCCCACAAATGTTTTAGTGTTGGTGTGTGTGTGTGTGTGTGTGTGTGTGTGTGTGTGTGTGTGTGTGTGCGTGCATGCAAAAGAGAAAGAGACTTTGTGTTCGTATGTGTCAGAGTGAGAGAAACCGAGAGAGTCTTTAGGTGTGTGTGTGTGTGTGTGTTTCAGTTGCCTTGCCAAAATGAAGAGATATAGCCAGTAGGAGCAGTGTGGATCTCACACTTATGTTGAGAAGCTGAAATAATTAGCTGAGCCTTCCTCAGTGTCTGTCCCCACAAAGCAGTGGGTCCCCACACTCATTAACACACACTTAGCACAGCAGAGTCACTGAGCACATTACAGTGCAGGGCCTTTAATGAGCTGCAAATTACACAGATAGTGCAGGAGTGGACTGAGTATTAAATATGACAATATAACCATAGAGAGCTTTGAGCACACACACACTCACACACACACACACACACACACTGACTCAAACTGATATACAATGACACACATGCTTATAGTCACTCTTTCTCTGTGTCTCACTAAGACACACACACATACACATATACACACACCATCATGTAAGAACCCCCCCCCAACACACACACACACACACACACACACACACGTGCACACACACACACACACATGTGCACACACACGCACACATATATACACACAAATATACACACACCATCATGTAAGTACCCCCCCAACACACACATATACACACAAATATTCACACTATCATGTAAGTACCCCCCCCCAACACACACACACACATGTGCACACACACACATATATACACACAAATATACACACACCATCATGTAAGTACCCCCCCAACACAAACACACACACACACACACACACACACACGTACACACACACACACTGAGCATCCTTATGGTGTTTTAATGTTCTCATAAACACAAGAAACATTCCTACTTTGTCATTCATCAAAAAACCTACAATTACATTTACATGTACATGTATAATGGATTATGCATTATTCCAATATTAAAACATCCAGAACCAGAACGATACTGAAAGGACACTGTCAGCTCTGTAAGGCAACGTACCGGTGTTTGTCTTCATAATGAGTCAAGACATGATTATCGCCAATCCATGGGGTTGATTGCACAGGTTGAATCAGTTAATACACAACATGTTTGCATGGGGTAAATTCAAATGTATAAAAAACTGAATCCCAAATGGCCGCTGGAGAAACTAAATCAAAGATTCGCCGTAATGGAGCGATGACCAGAGGTCTTTTACTGAGGTGTGTTCGAAACAAATAAACTGTAACGTTTGTGGCAAAAATTTTCATTCGAATATTTGAATTGGAATACAGTATAAGCACTTCATGTCAACTGACACCTTTAAGCTCCACACATGTTCATGGAGAACTCAAACTGTTTGCAAACCACTGTGGAAAACTCAGCTGGAACGCACCTCTTGCCTCTTCTGTTCTGCTGGGTGGGAAGAGACTGGATCTGGGTATGAATGAATGAAGACCTGAGTGCACTGAGCATCAGCAGCCTCTGGGGAGAGGCCATAAGCATGGGGTGGTGACTACTTCACTGACTAAAGAAGCTTAGAGTATGTGGTAATCACTCTAATAGATTTATATAGAATATAGAATCACCCTAGAGATTTGTTTCAGAAGAAAACTTGAGAATTTCACTGGGCATCTATTAGGGGTTTACCACGTTGTTGGAGCGTACTTAGTCAACATTGTTGGAACACCAGCTGGATATCAAACAGTAAAAAAGATGCTGCAGTCACACTTGTTTGGTAGCGGGCAGACTGCCTGGCTGAGCAAGAGAAGGCACTGATCCAGAGCAGGATCTGAGACTAGGGGCAGTTTCCTTTGACTGGGCTAATTCATATTGCAAAGGAGTTTACTGCCTGTCTCCTTTTTATGGGTTTACTGCAGCACTTGTCTGTCGTGGTAAAATGGCAGAGGAAGTCTAACACACTGGCCACATCTAGAAGATGTGTGAGAATCCCAAATGATCACCATACCAGCAAAATGTGTATGTGTGAGATGTAGGCAACATTGTGTGTGTGTGTGTGTGTGTGTGTGTGTGTGTGTGTGTGTGTGTGTGTGTGCAAAACAGAAAGAGAAAGAGACTTTGTGTTCGTATGTGTCAGAGTGAGAGAAACCGAGAGAGTCTTTAGGTGTGTGTGTGTGTGTGTGTGTGTGTGTGTGTGTGTGTGTGTGTGTGTGCAAAACAGAAAGAGAAAGAGACTTTGTGTTCGTATGTGTCAGAGTGAGAGAAACCGAGAGAGTCTTTAGGTGTGTGTGTGTGTGTGTGTATGTGTACGTATGAGAATCCCAAATGATCACCATACCAGCAAAATGTGTATGTGTGTGTGTGTGTGCGTGTGTGTGTGTGAGTGTGGGCAGAGATGTAGGCAACATTGTGTGCGTGTGTGTGTGTGTGTGTGTGTGTGTGTGTGTGTGTGTGTGTGTGTGTGTGTGTGTGTGCAAAACAGAAAGAGAAAGAGACTTTGTGTTCGTATGTGTCAGAGTGAGAGAAACCGAGAGAGTCTTTAGGTGTGTGTGTGTGTGTGTGTGTGTGTATGTGTACGTATGAGTGTGGGCACAGATGTAGGCAACATGGTGCGTGTGTGTACGTGTGTGTGTGTGTATGTCCATGTTCTGAATATGTGCACACACATGCTTATCTGTGTGTTTGTGTGTGTGTGTGTGTGTTTGCATCTTTCATGGTATGTAATTATGGATGGGCAGGCGCGGGTGTGAGCCACAGAGGCATTCTCTGCTCCTCCCTGGTCATTACCCAGGATGCCGCAGGGCATGCCATCCATCAGACGCCTGATGGCCCACTCTGACAGGAGGCGAGCAGCCAGCTGACCAGTGTGGCCGATAATGAGGACTCTCACACAAATGTGTGTGTGTGTGTGTGTGTGTGATGTTTGTATTTGTGTTTTATTGTACGTGTCTATGTGCTTGTGTGATGTGTGTATCTATATTTGTTGGTGTATGGGGGAGTGTGTATTGCCCAAGTGTGATTATGTGCTTGCTTCTCTGTACCTTTAACCAAGGCAGATGTGGGCAGTGTGTGTGTGTGTGTGTGTGTGTGTGTGTGTTTGCCAGGCCGTCTTTCACTTCCCCTGCCCTTCTTTCACATCCTTGTCTGTAATTGTTCAAATTAGACTCCAATCTCCAATATCTCCCTCTATCTCCCCTCACAGCACTTAACTCAGTCAAACGTCTGGAACCTTTATCACCTGCCACTCAACTGCTGCTGCTGTTGTTGTTGTTGTTGTTGTTGCTGTTGTTGTTGTTTGTGTTAGTTAAATTCTTCTCTGTGAAGTGGCTGTAAGTGCATAAATAAATCTTAAATTGTATGTTTATTTGTGTGTGTCAGAGAGCGAGAGAAAGAGTATGTGTGTGCATCTGTGTGTGTGTATGTGTGTGAGAGAGAGAGTATGTGAATGCATCTGTGTGTGTGTGTGTATGTGTGTGTGAGAGTGAGAAAGTGTGTGTGTACCAGTATGTGTTTTCTACTGCACTTTGGACAGCTCAAGGAGAAACTTCTTCCTGTGGTCAAACACTGCCTGAGGAGTCCCGAGGTGTGAAAGATGCACGACATATACACACACACAGACATCCAGAGACAAAGGACATGTACACACACACACACACACAACCCCCTCCCCATACACAACCCACACAGCAACAGCAACAACTGTGTGTGTGTGTCCTGTCTCTGCATGTGTGTGTGGTTTTTTTTTTTGGGGGGGGGGGGTCTGGCCCAGATCCCTCTGATCTCTCCCTAAATAGTCAGAGTCTCAGCAGCACCTCTGAAAGGTGTGGTGGGATGCTGAAGGATGCCACTGATTGTCTGGCTGTGATATGGGGTCTGACTCGGCTCCATGGGGTCTGGCGTCTGTCTCGGCTCTGACTCAGAGCAAAAGAAGATGTGTAGCAGCTTTTGTTCCTAACATGGGAAAATAGTTCCTAATGAAAGCCCATGACAGTTCCACATCCTCTGCAGCATCTGACGCTGAAACAAAGCACCCTTAAGCAGGAAGAATATGCAGAATGAATCATCCCTTTTTATAGTCCCTGCCAACTCTGTGCAGTTCCCCTAACCTACCCTAACCTACCCTAACCTACCCTAACCTACCCTAACCCTACCCTAACCTACCCTAACCTACCCTAACCTACCCTAACCCTACCCTAACCTACCCTAACCTACCCTAACCTTACCTACTCTACCCTACTATACCCTACCCTAACCCTACCTCTCCTCCCCTCACCTACCCTAACCTTATGATTTATTGGCTGAAAAAGGTCTTGGAGCATGTTTTTTTTTTTTAAACCAGACGAGAAAGGGAGAGAGAGGAGAGAGAGAAGTTTGTGAGACTGAGGGAAGTCTGGATGTTGATGCCAAGGTTTCACGAGGTTAATGGAAGCGGGTGTTCAGATGCGGCTGCACCCACACTGTGTTCAGATGCGGCTGCACCCACACTGTGTTCAGATGTGGATGCACCCACACTGTGTTCAGACGCGGCTGCACCCACACTGTGTTCAGACGCGGATGCACCCACACTGTGTTCAGATGCGGATGCACCCACACTGTGTTCAGATGCGGATGCACCCACACTGTGTTCAGACGCGGCTGCACCCACACTGTGTTCAGATGCGGATGCACCCACACTGTGTTCAGATGCGGATGCACCCACACTGTGTTCAGACGCGGCTGCACCCACACTGTGTTCAGATGCGGATGCACCTACACTGGCCTGCTCAGCTCCCACCTTTGAAAACAAAAGCAATGATAAATAACAATAATTAAAATTTTTTTTTAAAAAACTCATTACGGCAAAAAGCCATTACACAGCTAGGAATCTGACTCACTCATTTTTCAAATCGCCCTCTGTCAATGTGATTAGTTCTGTGTGCATGCTTGGGGATGTGTGTGTGTGTGTGTGTCTTTATTTGCATGTGTGGGTGTCTAAATTACATGGATGCTTGTGTAGTGTGTATGTGTATTGTGTTGTCTTGTGTTTGTGTACGTGATGTATCTGTGTCTGGCAATGTTTGTGGCAGTGTGTGTGTGTGTGTGTGTGTGTGTATGTGAGATGGATATTAGGGTGTTACCCACTGTGTTCTTGTCATTAGGAAAAAGTCTCTCTTGTACGACAGCACTAATGTCTGTGAAGATGTCATCCTCTCCGCGATCTGCGTCAATCTACAGAACAAAACAATGTGGAGCCACAGAGAGGTGGCATCAGTCTCACTGAAAAAACAACATTGGCCACAACACTAACAACATTTTTTATGACATATGTAATTTATACTGATCATAAGTAATGAAACACATAAAATGATAGGGGACTCGGGATGAATTCTAATGAGCGTAATTACAGATGCAATTAAAAACCAATCATGAGTAAACCAATAAATAACTTAAAGCTATTACTTCATGTGCAAGCTCAATAGGAGCATGTATTCACTGTAGCCCCCAATGGTTTTCAATGGATCATGGAGTCTATGAAGGATAGAACTAACTTTTGTCTTGATAAATCAATTAGTTGTTTGGTTAAAAAGGAAATGGTGAAAAAGGTGTGTGTATGTATGTATGGTATGTATGTATGTATTTATGTATGTATTGTGATATACTGTGACATATTGTATTGGCATTTTGGAAACTTGGTTGTGCCATATCTAATAGTGTATAAGCGACAGCTGAGATACTCAGGAAGAGAGCACACAGATAAGTTGACTAAAGAGCAAAACATCCAAGTATGGTTACATGGTGGGGTGGTGGTAGCGTAGTGGTTAAGGAACCTGGCTAGCGTGTAAGTAGCCTGAAAAATTGTGGGTTTGAATCCCGGCTGTCACCGTTGTGCCCTTGAGCAAGGCACTTAACCCTAAGTTGCTCTATGGGAGACTGGCCCGGAACAATTGATAGTTGATGAGTTGTAAGTCGCTTTGGATAAAAGCGTCTGCTAAATGCATAAATGTAAACATAGTTTGTCTTTGTACAAACTAATATGCATCTTAATCTTTCTTTTATACCGCACTTTTATTACGCTATTGCACATTCAACTTAAAATAGTGCAGTTTTTATGTTAGCAATATTCATTCTTTGTTAGTTTCTGTCATTGTGTTGTAGCTTGAACATAATCCTCTTTTGTAAGTCATTTTGGATAAAAGTGTCTGCTAAATGTCTATCTATATAGCTATTTATATAAGATCAGGTTTAGTAAAAGCAGAAAGCACCTCTTCAGCACAATCCCAGTCTGGTGAGCTAAAATTGAAAGGATCTTTATGATAAATAAGTCTGAACTGCCTCTGACTTGGAACAGGGTCATATAAAAGGACCAAATGTGTTTAGGGCCAGTCGTCATCTGTCCGCGATTTCTGGAGAATTCTACCCTCAGTACTCTTCAGCCCATGCTGTTGTGATACATCACCCCACCTAACCCAAATGTCAATGAGATGCAACAGTGTCCATTTTACAGTAATGGGATATATTTTATTCACTGAACTCCTGAAGGCCACGCTTCATAGAGAATTAGCATTCCGCTCAGAGACACTTGACACCACAAACAACACCAATGGTGGAACATCTCAAGCCCAGTGGACTTTACCTTAGTAGGCATATGTTCACTTTGCAATGGGTGGGAACTTTGTTTGAAGTTTAAACCTGTTGGTTCTATTATCAATTTCTGTTGATTGTTGATTAACTGCTGGAAAACCTAGTTGGGAATTTCAAAAGCTTTTGGAGAGTTCTGATAGGTAAAACTGTACTGTAGCAAAACAGTAGTGGAAAACAATAGTGAGCAAAGGTGCTATGCTGCTGCTAACCTGGCTAGCATATCTCCTGACAATAATGAAATGACACAAAATAGACTAAAGTTAAATGGCATGAAGTAAAGAGCATAATCCATAGACATATTTGACAACCAAGGACATTTACAGTTCATCTCTCCTACACGCCTTTACAAAATGTCTGTAAAGAGTCCAATGCCAGTGGGATCATTTGCAGATTTACAGGATTTTACAAGCTATTAGGGTAAAACTGACAGTTGATCTGAGTCTGGAATAAATCCCAAATGGAGCCATACAAAAACAACACTTCACCTGACTCTCATCTGCAGTGAACTGTGGTTCTGACCTGTGGTAAAATATTTGGTAAAACTTTAGTGGAGGGTATGAACATAAGAATGACATGAGCCTTGACATGACGTGGCTCATGAATATTAATGACACTTTTTAATGTTCATGACTGTTGGTCATTAAGTGTTTTTGTCAGGCAAAGCTGAAACTGTTGGAAAGACACTTAATGACGACAGTCCTAAACAGTTTGAGGTGCCATAAATGTTCATGATACATATCATGCCATGTTCATGACAGGCCCATGTCACTCTTGTGAAGTGTCAAGAAACTCTTGAAGACCCAGCTCTTCCAAGAATATCTCCTGGCGTAAATTTTTTGAGAATGCACTTAACAACTTATACTTAATTTCTCTTTTATACTGCACTTTATTACACTATTGCACTTTCAACTTAAAATGGTGCAGTTCTATGTTAGCAATATGCACTCTTTGTTAGTTTTTTTCATTGTGTTGTAGCTTGAATGTTATCCTCTTTTTGTAAGTCGCATCTGCTTAAATGTAAATATAAATGTCATGTCATGTTTATGACAGGCTCATGCCCACTCTTGTGTCGACAAAGCAGGTGTGCATTTCAGCAATGACTTGACTGATGACTGACAGCAGTAATGTGTGTCTCACCCTCTCCTGGTCGTACTTAGCTGGAAGTGTGATGTGAAGTAAAGCAAAACTAAGGAACAAAATGAAAAGGGAAGTAAAATTCATTTCCAAAAAGTGAAATCTGTCTCACCCTGACGATGAGGCCTCTCTCCTGGTAGTACTTGGCGATGAGGGTGATGTTGTGCTTGAACGTCTCCAGGCGCTTCTCGATGGCGTGAGTGTTGTCGTCGGGGCGACCCTGCTGTGCGGCCCTCTTCTCTAGACGCTGGCGAAGCTGCTGATTGGAGCAAGCCAACAGAATCACCAAGTCTGGGGAGCCAATCTGAACACACACACACACACACACACACACACACAGTCACCAATCAGAAATCAGGCAGAATATGGGGAGCCGGTGCTTTCTGTACACAGTTCACACTGTTTAGGATGCAGACATCGCAAAACTGAATGACACATAATAACAACAGTCCTGAACATAAATGAAATGTCAATGTTTATGATACGTGTCATGTCATGTTTATGAGGCTCATTTCACTCTTATGTCAACACCCTCAAGTGTTACCAATGTCTGTATCCCAAACTGTAACAACTTTACATTCCAAAAACCAAAGGACACTTAATTACGACAGTCTTGAACATTAAAAATGTATCATCAATGTTCATGATACGTGTCATGTCATGTTTATGACAGGCTCATATCATTTTATGCTGTGTGTATGTCACTGACATCCTCAGGCAAAATGTTACCGACTTCATTATACTGTCAATGTTTAAGCACCTAATTTCACATGTAAAACCTCCATAATTTACCAACACAGACATGACATGACAAAGCACTATAATCCCTGTCTTTTCCAATCTGAAAACTACACCGGTACTAAGTAAAAAACAATGAGTCATGGTAGAAATCTCATCTCAGCCAATAAACAAACAGTATTCCCCAATCCTCTATTTAAATTTTTTATAGGTCTAGAATGTTCTGAGTGTAGAGACCAGCCTGTGCTTGTGAGGGTAACATGATTCTGTTGCTCAAAACAGTACAGTGGAGATGTGGCTAGGGCAACACCAGCAAAACCATTTAATCAAACAATATTTCTACGCTGACAGCCAGGGCCCTGTGGAGACCTTTCCCTGCAGCTAATCATTTTCCTGTGCCAGGGAGGTAGAATATGACAGCTTTCACAACCAAGATTTCAGCAGTAAGTGGTTTTTGTCTGTAATTCTGTAGGGAAATTATGGTACGTGTAATGGTTAGTCAATGTATAAACACAGAGCAGCTGTTGTTTGTTCATTTATATTAAAAAGAAAGCCAGCCGTGATGGTAGATGTAGACACTTTGCTCAACTCCACTGTGCAGAGATGCAATTGACCCAGATGGTACTGCACCTGTTCCTCGAAGGTGAACGCCTGAGCGATCTCACGTGGGAAGCCATCTACAATGAAGCCCTTGGCGTCCTGCTTCTTCATGAACTGGTGTTTGAGCTCCTCAATGGTTGTCTCCTGAAAGACAAATTAAATAGTGCTCTCTGGAATCCACTTCATTAGAAATGCTCACGAAATAGCCTAGAAGTCGCAACGGTGTATCAAGTTGATGTACCAGTGGTCCACAATTCTATCAGTCTGGTTCTAGAGACGTTCTCTAGTTCTAGACATGTGATTCCTGCCCTACTCTAGAGCCCTCACCTTGGTAATCAAAGGGTTGCTGGTTTGATACCTGACCAGTAGACCATAGTTGCCTTGCTCAGTGGCACCCACTGCTCAGGGTTAGTGTGTACTTCACTTCACCGTGTACTGTATGTGTGTGTTTCACTCATTCACGATTGGGTTAAATGCAGAGACCAAATTTCCATCATGGGATCAAAAGAGAGTAGATCACTATTATTTACTGTTATTCACCTGCGGGGCGAGTTCTCCATTAGCGATGATCTGTGCGATGAGTTCCCACTTCCTGTCAGTGGTGGCGTGGTGGAGTAGCTGGTTGCGGAGGATCTCGCCCACTGACACGCACTCAAAGGCATAATGAGCTGCCATCTTCAGTGTCTGAGTGCCCTTGCCACTGCCCGGACCACCTGGGGGTGGCAAACACATGCGCACACACACACACACATATGTGCATGAATGCACACACACACGGGCACGCACACACACACACATACACACACACATATGCGCATGAATGCACACACACGGGCGCGCACACACACACTCACACTCTCTCTCACACACACACACACATACATGCACATTTACATTTACATACACAGACACACAGTCACAGCAGGAGAACGCTCAAGCAGTGCTGTTGCTAGAGGGCACTAAAGCAATCACTGCGTATGTCACTAGATCAGTCTGCTTTTTCAACCATGCAGCTGTTAGACTCCAAACATCAGAGTAAAAATATAGCCATATTGAATAACAACTAATCATGCAGATCATTCTAAAAAGATATAATTTTTAAAAATATAAATAAATTGGTAAGCTCTGGAGTGGCTGTAATGCACTTTTTGGTCATGCTGAATTATTGTTTAATGATCAGTAAATAAATACTTCATAATATGTGTTTACATCCTGGCTGTGAACATGGCCTTTTATGGTATTACTCAATGTAATATGGCATTACTCAAATGACTCACCGATAACGAAGATGATGTGTGGCCGTGACATGTTTGGGTCGAAGACATCATACTCCTGGATAAGGCCAGATGACTCTGTCATGTCCGAGTCACTCTCGATGGAAAATTGAGCCTGGATAGGTGGCAGACGCTCATACCGGCGATAGGGACCTGGTCCCGGACCACTGGCCCCCTCTGACATAAGATAAGACTAACGTAAGACAGTGTTTCACATTTAAGATCGCTGGCATTCTCTGAGATATGTGTATTTGTGTGTGTGTGTGTGTGTGTGTGTGTGTGTGTGGTGTGTGTGTGTGTGTGTGTGTGGTAATCTGCTGTCATAATTTCACATTTGGCATCTGACATTTCATCAGTCAACTTTCCCACACAATCAGTCTAAAGACTAAAAAAATCTGTCAATCACTATCTATCAATCAATCAATATTCACAGATGGCTGATGGCCCACAATTCCATGCAGTACAGTAGGTAGTTAAAGGAGATTGAACAGACAGTCCAAAGGCAGCCATGTACCCTGATCTTACCAAGTTTCCCAGCAGCCTTCTTTGATTGGGTTGTGTTGATTGGTGGCAGTGGGCGTCGGTCAGGTGTGATGAAGGTGTCCCAGGCCACGCTCTCGACCCCGCCCACCTCCCGTGTCTTCTGCAAGCAGGTTTCCAGGAAGTGCAGGGGGTCCTCTGGCCGGTGGAACATCAGACCAGTCAGCATGCTCTGGAACAGAAATAGGAGGCCAGCTAACATGTTCAGAGTTCAGTGAGCATACTCAGTGTGACAAGAGGATGCCTACTACTGCCTAAAAAACAATAATGCTTACTTCACTGTAAAAAAAAATGTCCAGTTTACTTGAAAAATTGGTGTAAAATGTTACTGCAAATGAGTTCAGCAATCGTAATTAGTGTCTTTACACCTTACTTGAAAGATTGGTGGAAATTCATTGCTTCAAGTGTGTTAAGTAAATGTATATGTTGACTTAAATTGTTAGAGGCAATGAGTTTCCACCTATTTTTCAAGTAAGCTTTACTTTTTCTTTTTTACTGTGTAGCATAACTTGAAAGATTAGCTACGTTTACTCAGTTTACTCAGACCAGTTACTTCAGTCATTTGAGGCAAAGAGTTTCTACCAATTTTTCAAGCAAGCTTTAATTTTTCTTTTTTAGAGTGTACCAGGCATGCTCACTAGTATAATGTCAGTGAGCATGCTCAGTATTATGAAGAGCTACTGAACATGCTCAGTCCTAAAGAGGGCTACTGAGCATGCTCAGAGCTATAGAGCTCCTGTAGACATGCTCAGTGAGACAGGTAAAGGAGGCCAACTGAGCATGGTATCATGCGTTCATGTGTATTTTGTGTTAAATGAACCTGCAGCGTCTCATTGGCCTACAACTGTCACACATGATGGAGAGGTAAGAGATTGTCAAATTCAACTTCAGTATTCCTTGACCTGGTCTTGATAATTTTCGGTTTAAAAGCGCACAAAGCTGGTACTTCATATCCAATCATATTTGGGATGCAGAAGTCTCCGATGCGGCGCAATTGATTGTCACTGCATGACTGAATGAGTCTTGCCCAGCTCCTCGAGGAGAAACTGTCTTTTCAGTGGTAGACGATGATCAAACAAAGAAAAACTCACTCATACAGATAGGCAATGCTGAGCGTACGTCAGTGCTCTTCAACATGCCAACTACCTGTTATCGCTGCAAAAAAAGGTTGAAAATCAGTCTCTGTGTGACAGAAATAAGAGAAGTGCATCACCGTTATGTTTGAGTGTCTCACAGTCGGGACCAACTCGCCCCTTTGACATGCAAGGCTGTAGCCTCTATGCAGACCCTTTATGGGTGATGCATATGGTTTTCTGCTTTGCAGATAGCCTACAATGTATTGTTTGCACTTTCATGGAAATCTGTCATTCATATGATAGCCTACTATTCATTAAATTTAAATGTGATAAATGTATCCACATCAATTAACTTGATCTCATGCTTTAATTTATAGTAATATAGTAATTTTCAAATATAATTATTTGCTGTATAAGGCTGTTTTTTTTTTTTAACCCAAAAATGAGTCTTAAAAAGGGCCAATACGCTAATCCTCTGTTGTAAGTCACTTTGGATAAAAGTGTCTGCTAAATGCGTAAATGTAAATGTAAATGTAAATGTACTGGGCATGCTCAGTGAGACAGGCAGAGAACTTGGTGGAGTATGCCCTTGACCCTCAATGGACTCAAAATGGCCCATTGGAAAAAACAACATGCACTCCTAAATAACTCAGAAACGATCTAGTCATTCAACCTCCACAGTTCATTATGCTCTATTGAGAGACTATGACTAAGCAGAGGGAGTGCTCTCAGAGAGAGAGAGAGGAGAGGAAGCGGGAGAGAGGGAGAGAGAGAGAGAGGGAGAGGGAGAGAGTGAGGGAGAGAGTGAGGGAGAGAGCCTCTGTAGCTTCAGCTGGAGAGCCTGATGAATAATGACCAGGCAGACAGAGAAAGACAAATGATAATTGCAAATGACTGTTCTTTTTTCCCTGAATGTACGCTGTGCGCACCTATGTATGTGTGTGTGTGTGTGTGTTGTGTGTGTATGTGTGTCGTTTGTGTGTCTTGTATGTGTGTATATGTGTGTGTGTGTGTGTCTACGTTGTTGTATGTGTGTGTATGTGTGTGTTTGTGTGCGCGTGTGTGTGTGTGTGTGTGTGTGTGTATGTGTATGTGTATGTGTTCTGTGTGTGTGTGTGCGCGCGTGCTGCCGGAGCCATGTAGCTATTCAGCTTGGCCAGGGCCTGCCTGCCTGCCTGCCTGCCTGCCTGCCTTTCTGTGTCTTCTTGGTCTGTAATGAGCCGTCAGTGTGTTGGCCATGCTAGTGGAGAGGAGGTCCGGGCACAACTGCAAATTTACATGTCAATCCGCACGGAGGGGGAAACTGCTCCCTGGCACCAGAACAAACAATCACGCTGGAGCAAAATCGCTGCTTTCCAAAATGGAGGGAGGGTTTAATTCTAATAATCCACAACTTGAGAAGGCGCTCGCTGCGGCGGTGGATGGATGCAAATCTAAACCGACTCTAATAATCTCTCAGAACCATTTGTGCGCCAGTATATGTCAGTGAATAATAATTTAGCACAACCCTCAGTCAGAGTTTGCAAATCAGTTCTTTTCAGTCAGAGTTTGTATCTATGATTACTGCTTACATTTATCAGATGGCGTTGCCAAGGAAAGTGCTATATTGTACATAAGAGACAATAATAAACACAGCATTAGCTTTTTTCAGCATGTATACTTGCTGGTCATTGAACTCGTGCATTAGAACACTTAGAGTGATTAGGTAAAGAATGATTAAGCTATAGGACACTATTTTATATTTGCCATGTCAAGCTAACAGGGCATTATAATAATGGGCTCGCTTAACTAAACAGAGAACAACAGCAAGTAAGTTAATCAAAGTACAATTTGCTACATATTCAATGACCGTAGAGGGCTTTTCCTCAAGGTAGGGTTCAGGACTATCTACAAAAATACCCTGAGGAAAATCAGGAAGTCTTTTATCTCAGATCCACTAAATTCTCCGTGCCTGAATTGGGAATTTCCTGCTTTAACTTCCAGCACTATCTCAAAAGACATGCTTTTGTGGAGGACAGGACAGTTCCTGTGTGGTCATGTGAACAGAGAGTCAGTCCCAAGACCAGCCAGTGGCAGTGGAAAACAGCAACACATTGAGCACGCACAGACCTTTGCTTTTAAAGGCATCCTCACTACAGTCGGGACAAAAATAAAAAATGGTTGAACTGTCTCATGCTTTAGTGACCATAATGTTGAATTTAATGCAGGACAGCACTGTTTATAAGACACTTGAGTTCTCATCTAAATATAGTCTTTATTTATCTAGTTTGTTTATTTACCAATCCTAGAGATGGGACCTACTTCTAATTTAAAAGCCTCTGGATGAAAGCCCTACAGCCATGTGTTTTGCTTTGTTTTTCCCATCATGAAGATTTAATTTGAATCCCTTCTACAGCTGTAGAAGTATTTGTGTTGCCATGTCTTTCGAGAACAGCCTGTGTCTGCAGGCAGAGCAGAATCACTTCTTTTGAACAAGAGAGACGAGCGCTTTTCAGTAACTTCATTTGTGGTTTTGTCTGCTGGTAGATGAATTGTCATCAGGGTTTGGCAAACACATCCGGGCCAGACCGGAGCCACGTGTGGGCCAAGTCCTCTTCATTTACATCATCTGTCTTTCTGATTATGCCCTCCCTGCAAGGATATCTGTGACATTGCGATGTTCCTTAACCAGAGGGAAGAGAGAAAGAGACTGCAGAAAAGCTATAATGAAAATTATACTGACTCAATTCAGGGTGTATAAGGACAACTCTGTTCTGCTCTCTCTCTCTTTCTTTCTCTCTCTTTCTCTCTCTCTCTCTAATGCTCTATCTCTCTGTTCCTCTGATGAATCACAAGCAGCAAAAAGGAACTGTTGCCAAGGTGACAGCCAGACCGCTACATGTGCCTTAGCTGGAACTTCATGTTTTTTAATCAATAACATAATAATAAAAAAAAAAAACAAAGCTAGCCTCTACACTCCCTGAGTTGGTGAGGGGAGAGAGGCATCACAACGGATAGGCCTACACTTTCGCTTTTGGGAGACAGCCTACTGATATATCACTAAACAGGCTAGGATCAGAGGCTGTCCGCTCAGCAACAGGCACAGGCTACAGCGATGGAAGGCGTGACTGAGAAAGCTCGAAGTACGCGATAAATGTAATAGATTTCTCTTCGCCGAAGTCTTGGAGACCACTTGCCGGTTATCACAGCATCAACCCTAAAGAAAAGATATACTAAAGAGGGTGAACCTTGTCAGCAAACCTCAATCACTACCTTATTTTGAAAGTTCCCACTTACAGACAAACTTGAGGCACTCTGCCCTGCAATCACCGCAACCTACTTGAGCATCACCATAGTGACAACTTGAAGTATCTAATTTCTCATGCAATTATCGGGGCTCAAGCGACACGGACACTTGCCTGTTGCATTTTAATCAAATAGCCTCCTCATCATCTTGGCTGCTCTCTGAATTGGTTCCGTTCAAACCAAATGCTCCTCAATTAGGGAAAAAAGACAAAGCAACCCTTGTCACAAAAGGCAATTGTTTGTCAAGATTAATTATTTCCTAAAGGTTTAATTAATCCAATTTATCAAGCGCAAACGCAGTCATAAAGTAGTAGGTTGTTTCTCTCTCTGTCTATTTTCTGGCAAATACACACAACCCTACTGGATTGCCATTAACCTATTGAGTTGTGCCCTTGCAAAACTTCCTGTCAAACTAAAAAAATCTAATAACCTTACCTCAAACAGCTTGGGGATTTGTCGCTTGGAGAGATATTCCTTCGCATCATTTGTGTTCATTTTGCCGTCGGTTGATTGTCCGCCGCCCGTGAGTAAATACGCAGCTGTTTTCTGGATGCTCAGGCACGGACGCTCTCGACCGCACGCAGCTTGGAGAGCGCGCGTGCATTATTGACAGCGTTCTGACTGTCGTCTCTTATTGCGCGCTCTCCTCTCTGTTCTCTCCTGTTTCCCTACTTCCCCCTCCCCGTTTGGCTCTCTGATTTCTGTTTACTTTCCCGCAGTAGGGGCTGCATATTTTATGGAAACTTATTTTAACTGTTTACATGAAATGCTAAATGAGAAGCATCATTGAGTAATAATAATAAAAAATACACAAGGCAATTAAAACAAATGACCACAGATTTTATGTGTGGATTCCACAAACAACATGATTGTAAAGGGACTGCAATATACCAGTCATTCAGTAGTCTGTTAATTGCTTATTACAGTACAGATGGGACATTTTAAACATTGTTTTTTATAATACCAAAGCACTGATATTTTCATGTTGATGGAGCTGCTCTGCTTGAGGACAGCTTTGTCTTGTGCAGGGAAATCAACAATGAGTGGTCAACATGGTCCATCAATTAACACATCACTTCAGTAATAATTCTGCGTGTTTTTCTTCCAATGTCCTCCATGGCCTGGAGTGGAAACTACCAAAACAAGGCTTAGAACTGTTCCCGAAAATGACCTGCATGGCTTTGAGTCGTAGTGGTTAATAATGTTATCTCTAAAACATCATACGTAAATGGGAGGAACCGGGAGCTTGAGTCCATTTCGAGTCACAGATCACATGGAACATATGCAGACAGTGACCTAATGACAAATGCAAACCCATGAGTGTTGAAACATACACATTCAGAGTTCACCCTCTCCGTAAGTCCAGAGGAGCGCATCCCACAGAGCTCCACTCTGCCACGACACAGTCTTTAGGCTACATTACACACGCACACACCGCCCACCCCCAGACACCTGAACCTTCTTCTGCTTCTTCCTTGCTTCTTTCCCAAACAGTTGAAGCTCAGGGCCAGGGTGGGGCAGTAGCCAGAAACCGTGGGCACCTTTAGGAAAAAGTCACCATTAGAGGTAAAGTCCAGTGTAGCTCAAGCTCACCAAGTGCTCGAGTGTCGGTAGGGAGAGGCTCGAAAAACTTAAGTGAAACATAGATAGAATTTGCGAACTGGCCGCTGAACACCAACTGAAGAGGCACAGAACACTGAAACACTTGGCCTCGTTAGTTAGAGTTAGAGGCCATTTAGCTAATTTGTCCTTGTCAAAGTTTTCTCATTCCTCTCCCTAATGACAGCACTGTGTGAGTTCAGCCAACTGGGATATGGGGTAATTTACGCCAAATGTGTCCTTTAAAAGCCTACTTCTCAAGCATGTTCACAGTGTGGCAGTGTGCAGGGCTCCTGTTCAATGCAGGGACCCCAACCTACGTTAGCGACCACCATTTGTTATTACACAAGGTGACAGCCCTTCCCGATTTGCCCTTATTATGGTGGGAATGGGTTTGTCTGTCTCGATCCTGGAGTGTGTGCATGTGTGTGGGTGTGTGTGTATGTGTGTGTGTAGTGTGTAGTGTGTGTGTGTGTGTGTAGTGTTACAGGCTATGTCTGCTAAGGGGTTGTGGCCACCGTGCTTGTCACAGCTGAAGGCTACGTGCTGTTCATCCTTGTGTGCTTGTTTGTGTGTGTGTGTTTGTGAGTGTGTGAGTATGTGTGCTAAGCTTTAACTGCCAGAGGCCAACGAGAGCATGACAAGGGGTCGTGGTCTTGGTCAGAGCCAACATTGTGGTCACTGTGCTTGTCGCAGCAGAAGACACACTGCTCATCCATGTGTGTGTGTATGTGTGTGAGTGAGTGTGTGTGTGGTAGGCTTTAAGTACAGCCAAAGACCAAGCATGACGAGGGGTCGTGGTCTTTGTGAGAGCCAACATCAGGGTCACTGTCCTTGTCGCAGCAGAAGACACATTGCTTCTCCGTGTTTGTGTGTGTGTGTGTGTGTGTGTGTGTGTGTGTGCGCCAGGCTTTAACTAGATCCAGAGGCAGGGCGTGATGAGTGGTTGTGGTCCTGGTGGGAGTTGGGCTCGGGGCCGTCATGCTTGTCGCAGTAAAAGGAGACGCGCTGCTCATCCATGCGCTTGGCCTGGACTCTCTGGATGAGGCTGAAGAAGGCCTCGTCTGGATCCGACGACGCCCCAGGGACACACTCCGGCAGAGAGCACCGCTGGTCATTCAGCCGACAGGACTGAGGATGGACAGGGAGAGAGAGAGGGAAAGAGAGAGGCAGGGAGGAGGGATAGAGAGAGAGAGATGAAGTAAAAGAGATAGGGACAGAAAGAGGGAAGAAAGCGGTGGGGGAGAGATGGAGAGATGGAGAGATGGATAGCACATGGAAAGTAATAGAGTGTAAAATGTGCAGAGGGCAAAGAGGGGGATAGAGGGATAGTGAGGGAGAAAGAAAGAGAGAGAAATGGTGGGAGAGAGGGAGGGAGAGAGAGGGGGAAGGAGGGAGAGATGGTGGGAGAGAGACAAAGAGATTCAAGACATGTGGGGACGACAATGGAGAGATGGATAGCACATGGAAAGAAATAGGGAGGATGTGTGGAAGACAGAGAGGATAAGATAGACGCATAGAGGAACAGATAGGAGGAAAAAACAGATAGATGAAAAGAGGGAAAGAGAGAGAGAGGGGGTGATGGAATGGAAAAAGAGTGAAGGGTAAGAGAATGGAGTGAGAAAGGGATATGAGAGGCAAAAGGAAAGGAAGAGCAATGGAAAAAGAGGAAGAAGGAGGGAAGAGAGAAAAAGGCATGGAGAAGAAGAGAGAAGATTCGGAGATGGAAATTGAGAGTGAGAGAGAGAGAGATAAGAAGATAAGAAAAAGAAGGGATAGAGAGAGGGGAAGAAAGAGAGAGAAGGGAAGAGAGGAACACATTTGTGAGTCATTCAGCTGTTATACTCTTCCTGTTTCCTGTGGCAACAAATTCTTTTAAACTGATCGGGTTACTAATGCAGATTGAAATTTGAATTTGCTTCTGAGTAAGAGAGACGGAGATAGAGACAGACAGAGTGAGACATAGAGGGATATTTATCTTCTAAACTCATCACACCGTCCACCCATTTTCATGCTGACAGTATTATTTCAAGAGAGAGATTCAAGAGATTCAATAGAGATTTATTAGGTATCGTTTAGGGGACCAGCTCTGTTCAACTTTTCAAAAAAGTTTTCACTTTCCACTTTATTCACTGTCTCGTGTGATATTGGTTCTGATTTAATATTCTGGGCTTATGTCTCTGTGGTCCTTGAGATGTTTCTGTAAGATGAGCTGATTTTAGGCTGTCAGCTACATCAACGGAAAAAGGAAACTAGGAAGGTCATAAAACAGCATCCATCATATCTCAAGCAAAGGCACTTAAGCCCTTGTTTTCTTTTGAGTTAGAGATGGGAGGGGGGCAGTTGAGTTGTTGGGGCCTTGCTTCTGCTGGACATGAGTAGCTGAGATAAATTAACAACACTGCCAACAAATAAATTGAACACAAGCCTATAATTACCTCTGCCAAAGAGGTTATATTTTCGCTGGGGTTTGTTAGCTCCACCAAGGAGGTTATGTTTTCACCTGGGTTTGTTTGTCTGTGTACAAAATAACTTGAAAAGTACTGATTTGACATTTTTTGAACAACATGGGCTTTAGGACAAGGAACAGATGGCGGGGATCCAGAACAAAGTCTGGAATTTGTATTGCGTCAGTGACCCTACATTGCCTTGGTGGAGGTCTGAGCTCTCCGAGCGCTTTTCCAGTATTCAAACTGCACCACTGTAGTATGACAAGTAAAAAGTCCAAATATATACATGGACATGGCAGTCCTCATGACTACAATGTGTCGGCATCTGCCGATTGAACCCAGACATGGCAGCTGAGCCCTCTGGGCCTAAGTCTTAACTGCCACCTAATCCTGTGACTGTAACCGCTATGGAAGTCTTTGACTAACTGCCATCTGTGACTGTAACTGCTATGGAAGTCTTAGACTAACTGTCACCTGATTCTGTGACTGTGTAACTGCTATGTAAGTCCTTGACTAACTGCCACCTGTGACTGTAACTGCTATGTAAGGCTTAGACTAATTGTCACCTGAGCCTGTGACTGTAACTGCTATGTAAGCCTTAGACCAACGTTTCTCAAACTGTGGGGCGCCCAACCACTGGGGTGTGGACACAAGACAGGTGGGGCGCAAGATGTTACACTTTTTTGTCACACAGATACCATGCGCATATCAATTCAAACTGCACGACCTAAGTTTTTCAACTAGTTGCTGTGAAAAAATAGCTTTGAATTTACAAAAATAGGCTGTGTCCATCTCACACCCATTCATACCCATTCATCTCTGTAAAATATCTCACGATCTCTTAGCTCAAATATGGTAAATCGCATAGCAAAATAAACAGGAGGACCTACCGATTGCAGCGCTGTGTACTATTGGAGTATTGGAGATGTATACATGTGTGACTACGCAATATAATGTTATGAATGAATGCCTAATATTAAAACAGTGAGAAAGAGCCTCTGCTCTCTGTACCGCCGTGTTCATCGCCCACTACACCCCGGCTGTGTAACATTCCTCTCTGTAATTAGCAGTGGCAGAGTAATCCAGTCTTGAAATCACATCAATTGTCTCCATCGTCTCCAACCCCCACCACTAAATAATACATTTCCTTTTCCTTCCCTTTTAGGTCCTTTCCATCAAAAGCTGTGCTCTGATTTTGTTGTTCTCATATAGCAGGACACATGCAGAAATTGATTTCAGTAAAGTATTTCAGTTGGCCCCATGAGGTTAAATGCTTCATGATGAAAGAGAAATGAATCATAAATCAAGACTAAAGTACACATCATGTCAATTTGGACCTATTTGGCGCTCCATTTTTTTTGCACACTGTAGGGCAGGTGGGGTGTGAAAATTCCCCCTTCCAAAGTGGGAATGACAGGAAAGGTTAGACTAACTGCTACCTGTGACTGTGTGACTGCAATGTAAGCCTTAGACTAACTGCTACCTGTGACTGTGTAACTGCTACGCAAGTCTTAGACTTACTGCTACATGTGACTGTGTAACTGCTATGCAAGTCTTAGACTTACTGCTACATGTGACTGTGTAACTGCTACACAAGTCTTAGACTTACTGCTACATGTGACTGTGTAACTGCTACACAAGTCTTAGACTTACTGCTACATGTGACTGTGTAACTGCTACGCAAGTCTTAGACTTACTGCTACCTGTGACTGTGTAACTGCTACGCAAGTCTTAGACTTACTGCTACCTGTGACTGTGTAACTGCTATGCAAGTCTTAGACTTACTGCTACATGTGACTGTGTAACTGCTACGCAAGTCTTAGACTTACTGCTACCTGTGACTGTGTAACTGCTACGCAAGTCTTAGACTTACTGCTACCTGTGACGTGTAACTGCTACCAAGTCTTAGACTTACTGCTACATGTGACTGTGACTGTAACTTTTATGTAAGTCTAACTGCTACCTGAGTCATAACCTGAGCTACACACAGCCTTTCTCATGAAAACCCAATTCTTCCAAGAGCATGTAGCCAGTACTTAATAAAGGCTTTTTAGCTCTACTCACAGGAGTGCCTCGACATTTTGTCATTTTGCATCTTCCTAGAGTATGCCTTCTCTCTCAGCACATCAAACAAACCCAACATGCCTCACCTACACTTTCCGAATACTTCTTTCTACTTCTCTCTCCATAAAGGCAAGTAATCCTGGACTGAACTCTTTTCAAACACTCCACTCTCAACCTTTGTGGTCTGTGCATCTGTGTTCTCTGGGATTTGTTTTAGTCTGTGAGGTAGTTTTTCTTATTGTGTACCAAAGTCTCTTCTCAGCTGTAAAGATTAATTGTTATCTTCACTTGTGAGCGACTGGGACAAATCCATTGGGTAAATAAATGCCACATCATTCTGCTTCTTTCCTGTTGTCACACACCCAGCTTGTTGTTATCTTTTGGTAATATACTGTACAATACAGTCCTATTCAAAACATGGCGCTGTGGAGATTCGGCAATAACGTCCCAGGCTAACAAACAAACAAATATGCCCAAATGATCCTAGTATTATAAGTTTGCCCCCCCCCAAACATTGCTGTCAGTGCCAGGCCCTTAGAATCATCCCATTACAAGTAGAATCATCAGCCCTCCGGTGGCACGCAAATGATACACAAATAAGCTCACAGAAACACGAGTTCCAACTGACACTGCTTTACTCATTCTCCAGCCCCAGCTCTTCCACACTGACTCTTCCCGCCAGTTCTCTCTCCTTCACACATAACCCCACAACCGTGAAGCATTCTGGGAGTTGAAGTCAAAATTTTCTGTTCTTACACTACTCTAGTGCTGCTTCTGTTAACTGAAGTCAGTCCGTGTGAACGGAGTTACCTGGTATTTGATGAGCATGTTGAAGAAGTCGTCGGTGGGCTGCTGCGGGTTACAGGCCTCGCACAGGTGTCGGATGTTGTCCTGGGCGATGGCAAACGCCAACCGGTCGCCAACGCTGGCCCTCTGGTCATCCAGCCGCGGCTCTGGGAGCTGGCGATCAGGTCAAACAACTCCTCCCTCTGGGCCAGCGAGGCCAGCGAGGGTGACTGGGACAGCCCCGGGGTGTCTGGCGACGGCGGGGAGCGGCCAAGCGGGGGACCCCTTTGCTGACCATTGGGCTGGGGGTGGGGGTGAGGGTGGGGGCAGGTCTGGGAGTGGGGTTGGGGTTGGGGTTGGGTCTTTGGGGCACGCGGGCATCGGTGGTTATCCATGCGACTGCTGAGACAGGTGCTGGCCTTGAGGAGCAGGGTGGAAGTGCCTCATCAGATAACTGGGGCAGCGGTCTGTAAACACACACACACACACACACACTGAACACACACTAGTCTAATAGCCATTGACAGACACAGACACAATTCTGCTACACACACATTACTTCTTTACTTGTGTCCACAATTTAGAATAAAAATGCACAAAGACAGAGTTGCAGCAGTTGCTGAGACATGATGCAGTCACACACACATGCACACACACTGCTATAATGTAAGTACACTGGACTGACAGACACACAAAGCATTCTAATACACACACACACACACACACACACACGCACACACACACAATGTGCTATGATACAGGTAGACTGATCTGATATAGCCATTGCTCTGACAGACACACACAACATTTAAACACACACACACAAACACACACACACACACACACACACACACTATGATAGATCAGATTAGATTAGATTCAACTTTATTGTCATTACACATGTATAAATACAGGTAATGAAATGCAGTTTGGCATCTAATCAGAAGTGCAAAGAGCAGCAAGTGCAGTATATACAGTATGCAGTATGTACAGTTAAAGAGCAAATTATATACAGATAAGAGTAGTAATAATAAATAGGCAGAAGAGCAATATACATGTAAGGTGAAGAGACAGTAAGGGTAATATACAGATGTGCTATATAGATTCAATATAAGGGCAATATACAGATGTGCTATAGAGTTATGTACAGATGTATTAAGTATATACAGATGTGCTATAGAGATAGTTATGTACAGATGTATTAAGTATATACAGATGTGCTATAGAGATAGTTATGTACAGATGTATTAAATATATACAGATGTACAGATGTGCAGTCCAAGGGCTATAGCAGCATAGCTATAGCAACAGAGTGTGAGGTTCAGTGGGGGACAGAGTTCAGTGGTGTGACGGCTAATTCTGCAAATTAGCAGTGTTACTCCTGCTCATTTCGGGCCTGTTCGTTCAGAACAGTTTCGCTTTTACACCCTACACCCGACAAGAGCTTTTGGATAGGCACACTTATATAGTCCAAATTCCCAAAGCAAAGCAAAAAACAAAACCTGGGAGAGCAGCAATAACACTTTCAGATGTGCAGTTATTGCTTATCTGCAGTCAGCTCAAAGCTCCATGATCAAAGCCAAACCATCTTCTGCACCTGTCTACAGGCAACAACACTCCCCAAAGTCCATACTTTGTGAAACAGCACTACTGTAATGCTGTAGTATTTGCACCGACCCAACAAGGCAACAACTTGTCCTGAATTCTGTTTTCAACGCTCTCTTTACTGTAAAATTTCACAATTTTACTATTCACTATTACTATTCTTACCGGTATTTTCAGCTAAGGAACTCTTGGACCCTTCTTACATATGATCTTATGATTTCTTTATTTTTTAACAAATTTTGATTGAATAGAATAGGAGAAACTGAAAAACTGAAAAAAGACATCTAAATCTCCCCAAAAAGACCAACCTCCCCCTTGAACCCCACCCAAAACTCTCGACACTGAACAATGCCCAGCAGGGGGGCGGCAGAGGGTTGACTGCAGAGAGCAGCTCAGCCTGGGCAACGCGGGCACAGAAACACAGCTCGAATGCCTGCGCACCAGCTGGGAACAAGTTAGTGGACATCTACTTTTTGGTTAAAACATCCAACATGACCTAGAAACGGCATAGGAATGTGAAGAAACAAACCTATTGATGTTATGTCAAAAACACCTCAGCACCCCTTTGTCCAGATATCCTCTAAAAGTAGCGTGCAAATCAACTATTGTCTGCTTGGCCTTCCTATACTGTCACAGTCCGCCACGTGTGGCCACTGTATTACATGTACATGCCATGCGAGTGAATACAAAGCTCGATATGATTCAAAACGGAAAACTTTCCTTTACTACACATAGTAGCTTAAAGGATGCGGGAGAACTGCTGAAGTAGCTTTGGGTTTACCATTCGAACACATGCCACAAACTCCACAAAGTTTCTGGTCAAACAGATTGTTGCTTTTTGAAAGCTACATGAAACAGGCTATATATTTCGGTGGATGATGTAGCTAACAAAAAGTACAGAGTTAAAATCTCATGACGCTGAAGTCAGAGGGACTCATTAGAGAGACACAGGATGTATTTTGAGTCGTACTGTAAAGACATAGCTATGACATACACTGATCCAAAATGCACATAATGATTCAAAGTAGTGTTAGTAAAGTCAAACAATCTACTACTAATCTAGTACCGTAAGTAGCTTGAAAATGCAGCTTCCCAAATCATTAACTTCAGGTGCAACAATAAGGTAGTTGTGTTAAATTTGAATAGCATTCTCAATCTACTCACTTTGTAAGTCCAACAGAAATGGACAGAACACTGCATGAACAAATAAGCTCAGGAGTGAGGGGGCGTTTACTTAATGACAAGCTAAGACACTGCATTCTTTTCGACTACGCAGACCCAGGGCCTTTGCCCCATCAATAAAAACTAGGTTATGGACAATACGACTGGTGGAACGGTCAGACACGTTTAATGTCCTCCCAACTTCTCTTCCAAAACAGAACGGTGCAATATAAACAACAAAACAAAATCTCAAAACTATTTGTGCAAGTTTTTATCATTTCAGAGACACTCATGTTCCTTAACTAGTCACACCAGTTAAAAAAAAAAAAAACCTTGTCTTTACCATGATGGCCTCTTTGAGGAGATTTGCCCTCATGGAGACTTTATCCTGGATTGGTCAGGGAAGTCTGCCACGATGGAAAGAGGACAGCAACAGCACAAATGCAAGCAAGCACCACTACACAGGCACACACAGACACACACACAGAGCGAGAAAGAGAGAGACACCACACACACAGACACGCGCGTACACAATCCCGCTCGGCAGCACCCAGACAGACGGTTATCGCACCTTACACTCCCCAGTGCGCACACAGGGGTTTGGAAAGTTCAGGGAAGCCCAGCACATGTTCCACGTCTCGGTCAAACCACAATCCGCTGCATGCCCGGAGAAAAGCCCTTGGCCACTCGTCCACTTGCTCTGCCTCAGTACCACCAGCAGAATAGAGGCTGCTTCAGAGGGGTGAGGGAGGGGAAGGGAGGGATAGAGAGAGAAGGAGGGAGAGAGAGAGGGGGGGGGGGGTTGAAGGGGCTAGGTTGCCCCTCTCAGCTTACATCATGGTTGCTATAGGAACTGGAAATCGCTTCCAAATCTTGCCTCTGGAGTGCACCCGCACACACACGTACACACAGACACTCACCCAGTTGCGCACATACACATGCCCATCCACAGACGGAGAAAGAGAGAGCCAGTTTATGTGTGTGTGTGTGTGTGTGTGTGTGTGTCACTGAGCACAATGTCTGTGTGTCTGCATCTTTGTGAAAGAGAGTGTGTGTTTGTGTGTGAGACAGAGGCAGAAGGCAGAGGCAGAGAGAGTGTGTGTGTGTGTGTGTGTGAGAGAGAGAGAGAGAGAGAGAGAGAGAGAGAGAGTGGCATTCTTTCATTGTTGAGATCCATTCATGGCCTCCCTGTGGATCAGATGCCTGTGCCTTTATCCACTCAGCACAATGTGGCCTGTTTCCTTTCAGGAGGGTCGCCCCGGCACCACAACCCCCCCCCCCCCCCCCCCCACACACACACACACACACACACACATCACCCCTCTCACTCACCCCACCCCCCTCTCACCCTGCACGGTGTAATTTAGCCCTAGAAAGGGGTGCAGGGACAGCCAGGATCAACCATGCCCAGAGAGAAAAAAAAGAGAAAATGAAAAAACAACGCCTGGAGCTTTAAGAAGAGGCTTCAGAGGAGTGGCGGGGGGATGGAGGAGGGATTGGGGGTGGGGGGGGGGGGGGGGGGGGGGGAGGACCTGGGGGAGTTTGGGAAAAGTACAGCATCGTCTCTCTGTATGGCTCAAGTCCAACTGGAATGAATGGGTGAATGGCAGAACACTGTGAATGGACAAGGGTGAGAGAGAGAGAGAGAGAGAGAGAGAGAGAGAGAGCGAGAGAGTGATGAAGAAAGTGCAGGGTGAAGTACAGATGGAGAAAAGTAGCAAAGGATGGAGAGAGAGGATAAAAGAGGGAAGGATGAGTGAGACAGGACAAGACAAGAGGGAAAAAGAGAAAGAAACAGGAGGGCAGGGAGAAAGAGATGGAGGAGAGGGAGAGAGAAAGAGAAAAAGAGAGAGGGAGACAGGGAGAGAGAAAGTGTTAGAGAGAAGAAATGCAGGTCAGGTAAGAAGATGAAGCGAGTGAAGAAACTGACAGTGAAAGAAAGAGTGTGCCAGTCTTGTGGGATTCCCCGAGATCATGGCCAGTGGGCAGCTGCCAGAGCTGGGCACCGCTGAACTCCACAGTGGCCCAGTATGCATCAGGCACACAGTATCCTGCCCACACGGGCACCAGCTGCAAGTTTGTGTGTGTGTGAGTGTGTGAAAGTGTGTGTGTGTGTGTCCTTTAGTCAATGCAGCATCTGTCAGCACAGCACACATTTACTCTATCTCTTTCTCACACACACACACTGCTTCTGTCAATATCTGAGCTCTGGCATCCTGCAGTCACACACACATGCCATGCTGACACGGAAACGGGTTTGTAAAAAATATGATTGCAGAGTGCCTAACTACTTTAGTTATGCTTTCTCTGTATTGGCTTGTGTTTACAGTAATGAGATGATATGTAGACATGATTTGTACCTTATTGTCTTATTGTCATTGATTAAATGTATGAGATTCATAACACAATAGTGAATCTAACAATTCACTAAGCCAGCGAAAGGTGTTCCTGTTTGTGCTGTTATGTGTCAAATTTTATATGGTAGGCTATATGAATTTCGTATTGTTTGCATTTTCTTCTTCTCATTAAAAAATAATCTACACTCCTTTAATGTTGTTTTCTATCCTGTCGCTGGTCGTTGTAGATGAGAGCAGCCCTATATGCTTGTGAAGACGAGCACTGAAAACCTGCCAGCTTTGCTGGTGGAGGCTTCAAAGACTAGCGAGTGAAAGCGAGTGAAAGGCCGCGTAAGCATTGTACTGCACGGAGCTCTGGGCGAGAGCATGTCCCAAAAGAGCCTCCCTTACTAAGCCGCATGAAGAATCTCTCTCAGACATTAACATAATTATGCACGCTGAGGCTAACGGACCCACCATGTTAAACACACAACACTATTATATTACAGTAAACGGAATCTGAAGAACCATGTGGAGTTCATCCAGCGTTGCGCTGGATAGCTAAAATCAAAAACGGCTAAAATGGTCATGCGTGGTAATGTTGCTTTTCATTTTCATGTCTCATTATAGATTTGAGAAGTTGAGTGTCTTATACACATGCATATGGAACATGAGTGTGGGTGTGTGAGTGTGTGTGTGTGTGTGTGTGTGTGTGTGTGTGTGTGTGAGTCTGTGCGTGTGTGTGTGTGTGTGAATGTTTGTGTATTGCATCATGCCTGTGCACACACTGCATTGTGCTCATCCATCCTGTGTGAGTTTTGGACAGCCAACCACACAGAATGCATGGTATTCGCAGGGTCTTTCATTCCTACTGGTGTTGCTATTGTGGCTAGGCTAAACTAAGAGGCTGTGGAATGCTCTGACTAGCATTCTCCCATTGTCCATCTCCAGTCTTACTGACGTGAATGGGCTCAGGACAGAAAACCAGTGCAATGGGAATGGGTCACCACCAGTGACAGGCTATAGGGGCAATCAGGCCTGAGCACAGACAGGCAGACAGGCAGGCAGACAGACAGACAGGCAGACACACAGACAGACAGACAGACAGACAGACAGAAAGACAGACAGATAGATAGATAGATAGATAGATAGATAGATAGATAGATAGATAGATAGATAGATAGATAGATAGATAGATAGATAGATAGATAGATTGATTGATAGATAGATAGCCTACTTCATCTGTTCCAAGAGAAACTTGGGCATCCAGTAGACACATACTCTCTCTCTCTCTCTCTCTCTCTCTCTCACACACACACACACACACACACACACACACACACACACACACACACACACAAACACACACCCATCACTCTCTTTCTACAGCACTTTTATCACACTCCTGCACTACCATCTTCTGCCAATTTCCTGTTAACAAGTTGCACTCTTAGGGCGGTTTTAATTTGTAGCTTAAATGTTAATCTTCTTTTTGTATGTCGCTTTGGAAAGTGATAAATGGATACATCATGTAAATCTAAATAACAGTCTGAGTTTTGAAAACTGTAATACTGTACAACCAGGAAAAGACCTGCAGTGAAAACAGAAGATTGAGGAGGGAAATCAATGCATCAAAACACAACATTTAGGAAACACACAACATTGTGCAGAATTGGGAAATGCCTCTAATTCTAGATCTGATTAGCAAAAGGAATGTTATTCTGAATCTAATCTCATTCTGGTCTGATTGAATCTGGACCCTTGCTCCTGAACAGTCACGTTGTTATCTCCTTTCAAGTCAGTGTCCTTATTGTCAGCATTACATGACAGTAGGACTACAAAGCTTATCCCTGAGCTACATGGCGCAGTGCATAAGTGATAACAAAATGAAACAGAATAAAATTGTTGGCTACACAGCACTTATTTCGACAACGGGCAAAGTAACTACTAAACTATTTCTGTCCTTGAGATCTACCGTAAGTGATTTTATATCTAGACTGCAAGTTTTTATATCTATAGACTGATGATAAACCAGAGGAAATTGCACTAGCCCCTAAATACAAATTTCATCAGACCCCGAAAAGTGTTTGCTTCGAGTAGTCTAAATCTCATTCTCAAAGATTTCTCAGGGGCACATTTCCCAGATCTGTACCACCCGTCATTTCAACTAATACTGTGATTCACGCCAGAGCCAGTGATTTATTGACTACTTTATCGGAATGCTTCCATGCCAAAGAGTGTATTCAGGCTTGAATAGTTGACACGCATCTTACCATATTCATCTCTAGGGACGCGGTAATCTCCATGGGACCTGACCGTCGCCAAACGCTTTAGTCCACGCCGTTACCGTGAGCCCACTGTATCATGTAAACAAACACTGAAAGGTCTGAGGATTCCAGGTTTCTGTATTTCCAACTGTAATAAACTGTAATTCTTCCGAACTGAGAGGTAAGTGTTAAGTATCATTACTTAGCATTGGAATCACTAAGAGGGCAGCCATTTATATTGAAAAGTCAAATAGCTTTAGCCATTTGCGCCTAATTCATATTTTGGGGTAAATCCAAAACCATTCATGCTCCAACCGACTGCAGACTGGTACCTGTAGCTGAATATCAATTGGTGCAAACAATGCTGGATCCTGTGATACCAATTTATTTGAGTTGTTTATGTGAAGTAACCTGTAAGTCTGTCAAGTAAGTTTTATTTGTGTACTGAGGTTACTTTGTTTTTCACTTTTCACTTTAACCATCACACATATTGTGTTCTATGTTTGATAGATAGATAAGACAGATAGATAGACAGATATATAGATACTTTATTGCCATAAAACGTTATTTGGTATTTGTAGCATCAGCTCAATTAAAGAGAAAAGACAGAAAAAGTAAATCAACAAATTGTCCACATTGTTATCAGGAACATTTCTAAGGACTAACATATGTAAAGTCATGCATGTTGTCCATGCAGCAACTTCCAGAGAGAAGTTCTGACCTTTAAGTGAGAAAGTCACTCTGGACACCTTGTATATACCTTCTATATCATCACCTTGCTAAAACAATCGCCTAAGTCATTTTTATCAGGTTTTTCAACAATTACAAAAGATTAACTAAAATACTTTTTTAGATGATTTAGGCAAAAAATAAACCTTTGCTAAAAATGACTAAGGTGATTATTTTAGCAATGTATGCACCTTAATACTAATTAATACTATCAGAATGCCCACTAATTTTATTAATTTCCATTTTCCGTCATGTTTTTAAAAAGAACACTTCCACAGTCCCTGAACAGTCCAGAGATTATTCTCCTATGGATACAAAGGCTGAAGAGATCTGTCTGTCCAGGTGAGTGTGGGAGTTATTATTTGCCCTCTATTGCTAGCAGCCATTCTGAGGAAATCTCTTGTCTTATCAGGAGGAAGGAAGACACTGATATTCCTCTCGAGTGCAGTGCAGATAAAGACCCTACGAAAAATGACTCAACTGTGCATGAACAGTCTCATTGCCCTCTGTCCCAGTCTCCAACCACTGAGCTATGTGAGACCTGTAAAAAGAGTGTGAATCACCAGCCTAAGGAAATAGCGAAGACGACCATGTTGTCTCCAAAAGAGAGGCCCTTTATCTGTGTCTCTCCTGGGGTGGAGAGACGCTTGGAGCTCCTAAAGCGAGGTATCCCTCAGTCTGAGGCACTTGAGAATCTAAGGGAGAAGATTCTGGAACAGAGACAGAGGTGGGCGTGGTTCATAACACTGGCCAATCAGGGAATGACACATGTAAAGGAAGGAATATTGGTGAACAAGGTGCAACAGGGGGCCCAGATGACCAGGAAGGTGTCCAGAGTGACCTTCTCACTAAAAGGTCGGTTAGAAGACCTGGCATTGCATCAACTTTTCAAAACTAAATACTGAGCTAAAGAATTTTGAATGGATGCTGTGATTTTAGGCCCAGACATTGCCTGATTCATCTGTATAAATATAATTATATTTTGATGAAAATATTTCAGCATGTCTTTGTGAAAATCAGGGGGAGTTGCTGGCAGTGGGAAGGTGATCAAATCGTCCTCCAGAGGAGCTTTGGAGAGGCGATCCTGTCCTAAGCGAGGACGGCCAACATCAGATGCTGCCGCCCAGATAGCAGCACCACAGCGTAAGGCACTGAGGAGTCGGGATCTCAGAGTTTAATAAGAGTGGTGTTAACGTGGCTTACAGAGCTTATCTCCTCATGCCAAACACATCCCAGTTACAGCTGACGGGTGAGGGGGAGATTTACCCAAAAGTGCATTTACCCAAAGGTGCACCATGGGTGCATTACCTCAGAACTTGAGTCAGGGTTAACCGTCTAATTCTCCCAGAGCGTCGGGGGTTTGGTGCTATTTCTGAAGCATACTGCACCAAAAATCTCACTCCTTGTAGCATGAATCTCATAAACAGCCTAAACCCTCATCCCTAAAAGACATACCTGGCATGAATCAGCCAATCATGAAGTTGATTCATGCCAATCCAGTCTTTGAGGGTTCCAATGTCAGGGCTTAGGGGAGACATTGGTATTCAACCTCTATCTCTGAGCTGTACATTTGTTTGGCATGTGCCAGGACAACATTGTATTCTGTGCCCCCCGTTTCAAAATCTTTTAGTACCCTTCCATCACCATGACTACCACCACATCCTCCTCTCTACACCCCTGTGTCTGTAGTCTCTGTGGCTAGTGTTGTGTCTCTGTCTCTCCTGTGTGATGTGTGTCTGTAGTCTCTGTGGCTAGTGTTGTGTCTCTGTCTCTGTCTGTGTGATGTTGTGTCTCTTCTGTGTGATGTGGGATGAGATTCAGCCATCATGTTTTGTCTCACTGTAGGGGAGCGCTCTGCTAACATCTCCGCATGGCGCGATGCCCAGAAACTCACGAAGGACTTCCTGGGTGCAATGAGGACACACTTTCCACAGAACGCTAAAGAGAACATAGTACCCTCTGGACGGAACATCAATGAGAGCATAGAACCCTCTGGACAGAACACCAACAACTCAACAGCAACAGTAGGCCCACAAGGTGACACAGATACACAAACACACCTGCCATGTTATTATTTTATGATTTTACACAATTTTTAAAAAAAAATATTTGATTATATTACTTTACAGGTCTGATTAAAAAGCCATGTAGCACAGACCAGTCAGAGGTTGTTGGCTTTGATTGGAGATGTCGAAACCCCTCTGTCCTCTGGTCCACATCCACTAAAACTGAGAGAAAGGGCACCCATAGGTATTCTTCTCCTCTGCAGTCACACAAGGCCCAAGCGAAAGGCAAAGGTACCACCTGCAGAGGGCGCTCTCAGTCACACACAAACTTACCTGCTAGATGTGCTCTGACTGATCAGGAGGCTCAAGGAAAGGGGAACCGGAACCAGACATGTCTCACAGGGCTCTCGCATTGGACTTCAACAGAACCTCAGTTAGGACCTCCCATAGAACTCACCTCAGGGCCCAAAGTGAGTCAGAGAGCTTGGGAACAGGAGCTGGTTCTGTTGGAGGACCAAGAAGACACTGGGGTTGGTGGGAAAACACACACTCAGGCACACACACAGGCAGGGCACACACACACAGTGGCGTCTGGGAGCACACAGTCACTCACACACTTAGGACACACAGACACCTCATTGCCTACAAGAACACAGCCACACACACAGCGCCTGCATACATTGCCATCTGGGATCAAACAAACACACACGAGTCCAGGACACACACAATTGCCGGGCAGACAGCACAGATCAGAGTTACAGGCGTACATGCGGCACCAGAGGACCGAGAGGAGAAGGAAGATGAGGTGTCTGGCCAGGCAGGTCAAGGAAGAGGAGGAGAGGAGGAAGCACAGACTCCAGGAGCTGACCAGGAGACAGAGAGACACACTAAAGAGACTCAGGAGGACAGCAGGAGTCCAGTCAAAGGTGACGGGCAGCCAAGTAACTGTTAATTACACAGAGAAACACAAATACTGTATGTCTGTGATTGGGAGAGCCGAAAGAGTATGCTTTAAAGGGGAAATGTGTGGAATTTTGTGGAATGTTCCAAAGTGGAATTATTGAATCTTTTGTTGTTCATTAATACATTCTTTTGAAGAATCTTCATTTGCTGAAGGGGGTTTAAATAGGTGGGCATAGGTGATGGCGGGGCTGGGCTGGGTTGGGGTGGAAGGGGGGCAGTTAACTGTGGTGAGTGGGGAGGTGGATTATTGCGGAAGGCAGCATACAGACAGCGTCAGGCGAAGCAAATGCGCTTGTGCTATTCTTAATCACAGTGAGGTTTGAGATAAAAACTCAGGGTTTTATCAGTCAATCAATCTGAGCCTTTGTTCCTGTAGGAAAAGAGTTCAGCTGGGCCTGCGGTAGATCAGATAAAGTCTGTTTGTCATCCCTGGAGCCATGGCAGCACATCTCAGCAGACAGCAGGGTGAGGCCACCAAGAGCCACACTCTTATCATTGCATCCAATACTGTCACTTTCCGTAAGCTCATATTCTACCATCTCTCGTGGGACGCAGTCCTCCCTCTATCACATAACAGTCAAAGAGCCTTTGTTGAGTACAGTTACAGAGTGTAGTACACTTAAAGGAAAAATCCAGAGTCAATCATCCCATATCTCTGTTCTTTGAGGCATAAGAATGACAGCATTTGGTACAACGGAGACCGAATTTGCGAACTGGCAACTAACGCTAAGTGATGGGGGCAGAGGAAAACTAAACTTCCTTGCCCTCATCAGTTAGCATTAGCTGCCGTTTTGCTATTTGGTCTACATTGTACTAAATTCTGTCGTTCTTATACCTGCCGACAGCACTTGCCAACGTGAAACAACAGGGCTGCGGGTTGATCCTCTCCGGATAATTGCTGCACACAACTCTATCTCTCCGTAAAGGCACAGCAAGGTTTAGGGACAGCTTCTGTCCGTATGGTATGAGACTCTTTAACACTCAACAGACTTATTAACAGACACTGATTGCCCTCCCTACTATTTCTATTCATTTGTATATGGACAATGGTTACAATTTCAAGCTTGTGACGATGTATTGAAGTTAGAATTTTAGCCTGTTACATATGACAATAAACTTTGAACCCAGTCATAGGTGCTTGTACGTTGTATGTTGTATGTTGCAGGACAGCACAGGTGAGCTTTACCTCAGCGGCTGATGCAGGAAGGCGCGTGGGGTCACCTGTGGAGGTGCAGAGAGGTCAGTTTGCACAGAAGAGCCCCCCCTGGGGGAGTTGTCTGGCCCAGACCCAGAGAGAGAGAGTGGAGCTACTGAGAGACGCCGCGGCCGTTCTTGACGCCCGGCTGGAGGAGGCTTTGGCTCTGGGTCGGCGACTGGGTCCTAAAGCCCACATAGCTCTGCCCTTAGGCCCGGATCTGACCCAAATGTGGCCCACATCCAAGACTCCCCCCAGAACCTCACAGTCCACAGAAACAGACACCACTCTTTGGGGAGCTTATGGACCCCAAACTGGACCCAGAGCCTCAGAGCTGATAGAAACAGCCACTGGGAGTCACCCCTTTGAACCCCAAACTGCCCTCAGATCATCAGAGCTTACAGAAATGACCACTGGTAAGCAGGCTTATGGACCTCAAACTGGCCCCAGATCATCAGGGCCTACAGACACCTCCACTAATCTGGCTTGTGGACCCCAAACTACCTTCAAACCGACTCAAGTCTCCCCATCTGCAGAAACTCCCATCCGTCAGCCTCCCAGAGCCTCAGCAGAGAGTCTGGTCTGTAGTACAGTACTGCTGAGAGATGAATGCACCCAACCTGCGGAGGAAGGACACGACACACACATATTCATGGATGCACCACTGGGTGGGTTTCATAATTCTGGTCTCATAATTTTTTTGTACATGGAGACAGAGAGAACTCTATTATCAAGTTTTGCTTGTTTAATTAATATGGAAATTGAACACATTATACTATTTTACTCTTACTATTTTACTTAATATTCTAAGCTAGATTCAAAGCTTATTATAATGTCAGTGTGCTGTAGTGATCATTATTTAGGCCTGGTGTTTGGCACATGGAGCTACAATGGAGAAGGTTAAGAAGGCTGCCCACATGTATGTGAGCCTTGTGTGTGTGTGTGTGTGTGTGTGTGTGTGTGTGCGTGTGTGTGTGTGTCTAGCTGGAGAGTCTGTGTACACTGGTTGCTCAGAGAGACCAGAGCAGGGCAGGAGCAGTTCTCCGTCAGCAGGCAACAGTGACACAAACAGCAGAAGACCCAGCAGCTCCAGCAGCTCTGACTCCACCAGTAAGGTAGAGAGCCACCACTGCACTCCACCAGCTCAGCTCACTCAGAGACAAGACAGAGAGGGAGGAGAGAAAGAGAGAGGGAAAGGGAGACGGGGGACGGATGGAGGGAAAGAGATGGCAGGGATTTTCAAAGAAGTAAAAGAATGAGGAATTAAAGGCACTCAGAAAGAGAGCAAGACCCTAGATAGAAAGGAGAAAAAGAGACCGTAACTACCCAATGAAAAAACTTGTGTCTGGCTTCAATACATACTTTGAAAAACTTCTACAGCTTTCCATAACTCATGTGTTATGACTGGGTTCCTCAGACTGTGTGTGTGTGTGTGTGTGTTTCAGAGCAAATGCTGAACACTATGCTACTAATGGGCTCCATTAGACCATATTGAAGTCAAATTGAGTAGCTTAAATAGCTGCTCCAGGACTACAAAAACAGACAGAATTTCGTAATCCTCATTATGGACTCACCAGAGACACAAATGAGACTCTGATTTATAAACAAATACACAGAGACATATAAAGTGCCCTTAAATGAGCTCTAATCTACTGTTTTATTTTTTTTGCAAATCCGGCCATTTTGTCCTTTTACCCCATCCACCCAACACATTTCAAGTACAGTATGAGCAATCACACACACACACACACACACACACACACACACACACACACACAAAAAAAACTGCAGTGTTTACACAGGCCAAGTAAATGGGAAAAGGAACAGAATGCCTTTTAACCAGGCTATAAACTGTCACAATCTCATTCAACTCATTGTTTCATGGAAGAGAATATAAATTTTAATGACTGTTGAGCTGAACATCCTGTTTTATTGCTATTAAGACACCGTGAGGGCCATTCTAATGTTTTCCCCCGTCAGTGGAGTGAGCTGAGTGAGTTCTACAGCCAGGGGGTGCTGCAGAGCCACCTCTCGCTGGCCCAGGGGCGGCAATTCCTGAGAGAGGAAGAGCTCCGTGCCCGGCACTCTGGCGCCCTCTTCAGGCTCAGGGCGGAAGCGCTGCAAGAGAGGACCCACGCGGAACTGGCCCTGCTGAATCAATGGGAGAGGTTTGTTTGAATAAACAGTTTCATTAGTGACAGAGTTCTCTGAAAAATGCTACAGTATAACACTATTTTCATCAGGTCTGCGATACTGCACCTGACATCACCTCATTAATATTTTACATAGGACAAAGGACAGTGTTTTTTACTATGGAGCTTCCCTGCCATGTTTTTTGGAAACTTACACTAGTGAGAGAGCCGTCATTCACCCCATGATGAGCAGTTTAACCACTGCAGTGACTACAAAGCTGGTGACTTGGCCTACAGTGTAAAATCTTGCCTAGTGTCCCTTTTGAAATTGTGTGAGATGCAATTTAACTACATGTTTTACAGTAGTATTTCTTTGTGTATGTGTCTAGTATAAATACAAACTCATTGATCCTCCTGATTGATCAATTAATTAATGTGAAATAAGTGAGTTAGGCAACTAATTTGTTATGTCCTGTGGTAGCGTGTAGAGCACCTTGGAGTCTCCTCGTGCATATAGGCTAGGCGTTCTCTGAATGTTCTCTGAATGTTCTCTGAATAATGTTCTCTGCAAATCTCAGTGGGTCTCATCATTTCCAAATGACTCTCCTGACTGTACCGCGTGTGTCCTTGTTCTGCCAGCGAGCTGGAGCCAGGGGACCACAACGCACGCGCTCAGATTAACAGGAAGAAAGACGAGGTTGTCAGACTCTTCCAGCAGGAACAGGTGAGTGACACACACACACACACACACACCACAGACACACACACACACACACACACACACACATACACACACACACACACACACATAAGAAGAGAGGCTGTTCCAACAGGAATAGATGAGTGATGTGCACACACACACACACACACACACACACACACACACACACAAATACAGGAGGAGAAGCTGTTCCAGCAGGAACAGGTGAGTGACGTATACACACATACACACACACACACACACACTCACACACACACAGGAAAGGAGGCTAGTCCAGCAGGAACAGGTGAGTGACGTGCACACACACACATACACATACGCATACACACACACACACACACACACACAGGAAGAGAGGCTGTTCCAGCAAGAACAGGTGAATGACAAGCACACACACATACACACACAGGTCCATTCAGTTCCATTTAATTCTATTCATTTCATATATCTTCCCATAAATTCTGTGCTGCAGGATAGGATTGTATGCATGCGCACGCACACACACATACACACACACACACACACACACACACACACACACACACACACACACACACACACACACACACACACACACACACACACACACACACATACACACACAGAGAGAGAGAAATATGTCCCACCTCCATTTCCCCACAGGCTGAGATTCATCACTGGCGGAACTCGTACAGACTGGGCCGAGCACAGCGCAGGTTACTACTGCAACACCAGAGGAACGTTCTCCACCTTCGCAGAACCGCAGCTCACCTCACCCACGCCGCACAGAACCGCACAACAGCTGAGAGTGAGGGCAAGCACACAGGGACAGCAGGAACGTCTGTCCACGGGAGGAAGAATGCAGGAACATCCTTGCTGGCCAAGGCATCATGGGTAACTTGTGGTCATCCTCACATTCACATGCAGTCACACGGTACTGGACAAAAGGCTTGGGCCCATGGTAAACCATCATGAGAGCAGTCATGTACTGCAGTCATGTGGACATTATGATGCATGGGTCTGTTTACACCAGTAGAGTGTAACAGATGGTCAGACTAAACTGGGTTTCCACCTCCTGCAAAGAAAATGACACTTAAACAAAAACATTTTCATTTTAATACTGTTGCATTCACTTCTCTTATCTGGTATGTGTTCATAGGTAATAACAACATCTACTGACACTCAAAAGCACTTTGAGCAATGCAAAAACATTGTTACACACTGAGGAAGGTGGTGTATATGCATAGTACAGCCGTCTTTTCCTGTCTTGCAAATGATTTCAGATCTTTAAATGGGACCTTAAGAACAATTTAAGAAAATGATGCCTAATTCACCACCATCTCTCTAAGAAATTTCTTAAATTTGTCCTTAAAAGTCCCATTTAAAAGCCTGATTTGGCGAATACAAATCTTTATGAAAACTGCATAAGTGGGTTTCAGGAGCAAATTTCTTCATAAGAATGGTTGAAGAATGAGGCTCAATTGTTCTGATCTGTTACTAAAAATATTAATACAATATTTCACATTGATACACTAAAATATGGATAAGTCATAGAACACACAGAATAGGCAAATAATCATCTAAAATGTCTTCAACAAAATACTGTTGATTTATGTGTATAGCAGACACAATCATTTAGAACAGCTTACTGTAAAGCAAAGGTGAATTACCCAGAATATTCTATGGGTGTCAAACAGGGAAATCACTTGTGGTTGAATACCCCAAACTGTTTACATAAATGATAAACATTGGTTTTATTGTGGCTTAATGGCTTGGGCTCTGGTCTGACTGCAGCACTGAAAGGTTGTTTGATAGCTTGTTCCCTGGGGCTGCCTGCTCCAGTCTGTCCCTGATCATGGCTCTTAACCTTGGTTTGCCCCAGGGGGCCGCCACTCTAGTCTGGCAGTGAAGGCATACCAGACAAGCCCTCTACAGTCAATGTGTTTTAAAAAACCCAACACATAAATTCTCACCAATACATGTGGATTTGTTTGCAAACCAAAGAATAGGAACCTGCTATGATCATTTCTTAGGGGTTCAAAGAGTTATGTTGACTGACACGGTCGTAATGTGTCAGTTTCATCTCACAAGTAGAGCAACTGTGTTGTGTGAAAAAACAGTGGAGGGAGCCAGACAAGAGAGTCTTCATTCACTTTGTAATGAGCCATTTGACCATGGAAGTGACTGTGAAGCTGGTAAATGAACCTAAAACAGCATACAGTATTGCTTTGCATAGGAGGGTCCGCTGTAATGAACAACTACATGGATGAAAGAACTGATACACTGTCTATTCATGGCTTTAAGAGTCAGATTTCTCCCCAGACATCAGTGCTGTCTTGGTGAATTCTAACTGTATAGCTGTGGTGGCAGATTTGGCACTTTAATCAGACTAAGACAGTCCTGGAGGAGAGAGGAGAGGGGGAAGAGTTAATCTGCTGTCTGCAGTTCTCTGTCTGCCTCAGTCTCTCTCTCTCTCTCTCTCTCTCTCTCTCTCTCCTCTCTCTCTCTCTCTGTCACTCTCTTTTTTTCTTTCTCTTTGTCTCCCCTCTCATTCTTCTGTCTCTATTTTCTGTGCTCCTTCTCCCTCCCTCCCTGTCCCTCTTTACTCTCTCATTCTTTCTGTCTCCCTTTCTCTCTGTCTCTCTCTACCGCTCTCTCTCTCTCTCGTTTCCTCTCTCAGCTCTTTCCCCGTCTCATCTTTAAGACTCTGTAAATCAATCATGGTCCAGAGCGCTCCCGTCTTCTCTCCTCTCTCTCTCTCTCTCTCTCTCTCTTCTGTCTGGCTCTTTCTCTGTCTCCTCTCTCTGTCTCCCTGTCTTTATCTCTCTCTCTCCTCTCTCTCTGCCTGTCTCTCTCTCTCTCTCTCGTTCTCTCTCTCTCTTTCTCATCTTCTTCTGTCTCCACAAATTCTGTATTCAGATTCAATGGTGTTTTATTAGCATGGCTGTGTGAGTGCAGTGTTGGCAAAGTCAATGTTTAGACACAGTAACACAATAAACACAGATAACAGATACATGGACCAGTGCATCATTAGAAGCAAAGTCTAGTACAGTAATGGGGATTGAGTGTAAAATTTGCAGTAGTAGAAGTAGTGGGATGACAGTGTGTGTGTGTGTGCGGGTGCGTGTGTGTGTGTGTGTGTGTGTGTGTGTTTAAGCATGTGTCTAATCTGTTTACACAAGCACACAGTCACGCTCTCTGAAATTTGAAATGGATTTTTGGAGTCTGGTGAAATATGTCTGCCTTAAAATGTCATATTTTGCTCAGTGCAGAGGGCAGTGCTCCTCTGTCTCAACCTTCTGTGCCTGACGATGACCACATATTCTTTCTTCTCTGGGCAGCCATGTTGTCCTCTGCCTGCCTGTTTCCACTGAGTTGGGATCACTGAACCTGTACTTGGTCGGTATTTGCCTCTGTCTCGTATCTCTGACATACCCAGTCAATTCATATTCTCTTTTTAGGATCGTATAGCAATTCATTCTAATTAGTTTTTTTTCCCAATGTTGTAAAAGGTCTTCTTTTGCTTGATTCATTATGTTTTTGTCTCTTGTTGGTGACCGGGAAGCAGAGCGGACTGAGCTGGATGTGTGTTAGATAGATGACTGGGAAGCAGAGCGGACTGAGCTGGATGTGTGTTAAGATAGATGACTGGGAAGCAGAGCGGACTGAGCTGGATGTGTGTTAGATAGATGACTGGGAAGCAGAGCGGACTGAGCTGGATGTGTGTTAGATAGATGTCCTCTTGGTGATCTATTTTCTTTCGTCACCGACTCTCTCTCTCTCGCTCTCTGTCTCCTCTTGGTGATCTCTTAATCTCTTTCCCTTCTCCTCTCCTCTTTCTCTCTCACCCACTCTTTCTCTCTGTTCTTCTCTCTCTCTCTCTCTCTCTCCCTCTCTCTCTCTCTCCTTTCCCTCTCTCTGTCTGTCTGCTCTTGGTCTCTCTTAATCTCATTTCTTTCCCCTCTCCTCCTTCTCTCCCTTATTCACCCATTCCCCCCCCCCCACTCTCTCCCTTTCTCCTTCTGTGTGTCTGTCTCTTTCTCTCCCTTATTCACCCACTCTCTCTCTCCCTCCCTCTCCCTCTCTCTCTCTCTCTCTCTCTATCTCTCTCTCTGTGTCTGTCTGTGTGCAGAAGGAGAGGCTCTGTGCCCTGAAGCCTGAGATAACAGTGGAAGTAAGACGGGGGGATGATCAAGCCTCTGAGCAGCCGAGGAGAGCCACTGATGAGCAGAAGCAGCAGAAGCAGTCAGTCTCACCACTGAACCCTGTGGGGTTAGGCCACAGCACCCAGACACTATATATGGATCACACACACACACACACACACACACACACTTCAAACACCTTTAAACACTCACATACACACATACACACTCACCTTCAAACACCTTTAAACACACATACACACACACACACACACATACATACACAAGCCGCTGTCCAGATATTTACCATGTATGTCTCTCTCTCACACACACACACAACCATACATATTTACATGTGTAGACACATGCAGATGCAGATGCACTCGCATACACTCACTCACACACTTTCACGTGTTCCCTCTATATCTCTCACACAATGACTCCTCACAAGGGTCCTATTCCCCACACATAGACTACATGCCGCAGGAATAGGGAAGCTGCAGGGCTTTTGTAGAGGTCAGACATATCTCACATGAATGCAGGCCCTCACGCTCACACACACACACACATTCACACACACACACGCACATACACTCATTCACACAGACACACACACACACACATTCACACACACACACGCACATACACTCATTCACACAGGCACACACACACATTCACACATACACACACACACACACACACGCACATACACTCATTCACACAGGCACACACACACACACACACACACACGTACACACACACGCGCGTGCACACACACACACACATTCACACACACACGCACATACACTCATTCACACACACACACACATTCACACATACACACGCACATACACTCATTCACACAGACACACACACACACACACACACATTCACACACACACACGCACATACACTCATTCACACAGACACACACACACACGTACACACACACGCGCGTGCACACACACACTCACACACACACACAGGGTAGCCTACAATGCAGCAACACGTTTCAAGGACAAGAGTCTCTCTGGATGAGCATGTTTGAAGAGACCTCAGAGATATTAGCTCCACCACACACACACACACACATGGATCTCTTTCTGTCCCGCTCACACACTCTCACCGCCCATTCAGCAGCCACACACACACACACACCAACAGCCACACACACACTTCAGCTTAAAACACACACACTGCAGCATGCTCTGAGGATGAGATGCTCTGTTTAAGACCATGTTCAAAGACACAAGGTCTAATCAAAGATTACACTTTTTCTTGATTGCTAAGAAGCACTTAATGAAACTGGGATCCACTTGATCTTCATCCTCACTTTCTTAGTACAGCATATGCCAGCACTTCCAATTGTGTTAACCCATTTTCACTGGTTTCACACATTTTTCACATAGTTTTTCAAAACATTTAACACAACTTTCATTTAGAGTTCCCAAAACTCTGTTCAATTGGAAGCTTGAACAACCGGAAAGCATCTATTCACGGCCAAAAAGATATTGTCTGCATCAATATGAATATCTGATATCTCTGTGTAAATTCATTCATAATTCTTCAATTCACAATCATTCTTCATGCATGTAAAATACTACCTTAGCTGTATGCTGTTTGCAAGATTGAGTCAAGGAGGCCAACAGCATACAGAGTGATTGAGAAAGTCCGTGTTTTGATGAAAAAGGAAGGTCAACAAAAATTGGAAAGTTACATGAGTCTATGAAGTACACAGTGTTGTGCATTATACTTGCTTAGGTGCTAATTAGAGGTCTGGCATGTTAATAAAGTGTAGAAGGAAAAATTGAATTTATGTTGTAATGTTCGGGGTAAATGGCACAGACATAGCAAAACCTAAGGCACAATCTGCTGCAAAGTTTTGCATGTTGTCCTCCTTATGTTATGATTGACTGAGAGCACTCACTGATCTGAAGACTGATTGTGTTTTTTAAAAGAAAGATTTGCTCTTGCTGCATGTGTTTTGTCACCATTTGAGCCTTTTGCAAACAAAATGTGTGATTTTGGGCAGAGCGCTTCTGTTTGGCTATTTGCGATAAATGATTAGAAAATGTGGATTCTGAAGTGATGGCTGCTTCAAAGCAATCAAGAAAAACTGTAATGTAGCACAAGTCTCTCAACCTAACCAACCAACCCAACTCAATCATGCACTCTCACACATAAACACTCACATGCAAGGAGAGGAGAGGAGAAAATTCTCCATGTGTGTCCACATTCTGTACTGAGTTAGATGCTTCTAAGTATCCAACTGAGTTAGATACTTCTAACTCAGTCCCTCACGCCTACAGTTAGCACACAGGGCTAACTTAGTCCCTCACATTCACACAAACACAGGGCTAACTCAGTCCCTCACACACACACACACAGGGACACACACAGGGACAACTCATTCCTCACGCACACTCACACAGTCCCTCACGCACACACACACAGGCCTAACTCAGTCCCTCACGCACACACACACACAGGGCTAACTCAGTCCCACACGCACACACACACAGACTGGATGCTACACACTCTAGTCAAGAAATCACAGCCAAGCTCAACGCTTCAAAGACCAGACTTGAATGTGTGTGTGTGTATGTGTGTGTGTGTGTGTGTGTGCATGTGCATGTGTGTGTGCGCACGTGTGACTCATATATGCACAGTTCTCATCACTCTAGAGGACAGCCCACTCTAGACGACTGGTTCTGTCACGAATCTGCCCCAGATTTGGGTCTGGATATGTTCTGACTCAACCCAGCGTGTGTGAGTGCGTGCACGTGTGTATGTATACAGGGATCTGTGTGTGTGTGCTGACTACTACGTGTTTATGATATGTGTATGTATGCATCTATATTGTCTCTGTGTGTATGCATGTGCGCGGATCTCTGTGTGTGTGTGTGTGTGTGTGTGTGTGTGTGTGTGTGTGTGTGTGTGTGTGTGCATCTATCCTGCATCCATGGGGTTCAGTAGTTTTTGCATCTAGCATCTGCTGTGTAAGCTGTGACTGTAACCTGGGGTTTCACACTGACTGTCAACGCACATGAAATGAAAAAGGCAGAGGCAGGATGGGTGTGTGTTTGGGTGTGTATGTCTGTCTGCATGTGGGAGAGAGAGAAAGGGGGGGGGGGCACTGCAGTGTGAGTGGGTGGGGTGAAGTGGAGAAGAGGGGGGATTGCCCAGAGATGAGCTATAGAATTTGGAGGAATATTCTTGACTGCAGCACAGACTGCATGTGGGATTAATCTACTGCATAGAATGTACAACACAGCACTCAAAATAATTAGTACCCAGGAAGAGAGAGGGAGAGAGAGAAAGCAAGAGAGGGATGGAGAGAGAGAGAGAGGGAGGGTGAGAGAGAGAGAAATGAGGAGAGGAATGAGGGATGAGGATAAGTGGAGCAGCAGAGAGAAAGAAGAGGGAGTAACATAGAAACATGAGAGCGAGAAAGAAGAGGGAGAGAAAGAAGGACAAAAAGAAAGGGAGAGCGAGAGAGGGAGGGAGGGAGGGAGAGAAACAAGGCTGGGTGGGAGGGAGAGAGCGCTCGGACACAGAGAGAGCCAGCCGGGGTGAGGGAAGGGAAGGAGAGACAGAGGAGAGACTGAGGAAGAAGAGAGAGAGCAGGAGGGTAGGCAGCGAGGGAGAGAGAGTGAGAGAGAGGGGGGGAGAGAGGAAGAGAGGGATGCTCTCTCCTCTGTGCCGCTCAGAGCGTCTCGCCTCAGAGAGAGAGGGGAGGGCGTGTGTGTGCGTGTGTATATGTGAGGGAGCGAGGTAGTGTGTGTGTGTGTGTGTGCGTGTGTGTATGTGTGAGGGAGGGTGTGTGCTGGCGAGAGAGTTTGGGTGCGGCTTCAGGCCTCTTGGGGGTGGTCGGGAGGCGGGTGTGTGTTGCAGGACGCTCTGCCTTTGAGGCGGTGTGTGTGAGAGTCTGCGTGTATGCTTGTGTTTGTGAGTGTGTGTGTGAGGGACAGTCTCTGTGTGTGTTAGTGTGTGTGTGTGCGTGTGTGTGTGTGATTGTCACATCAGTGTGTGAACAGCGTGACCAGCATGAGCAGGCCTGGGTAGGTGGGACATTCTGCTTGCTTATCTGCATGCTGTAAGAGTTTCACAGCAGCTCTCTGATGTGTGTGTGTGTGTGTGTGTTTATGCATGCATGCATGTGACTGTGCATGCATATGCATGTGTGTATACATGTGTATATGTATGTATATATTTGTGTTTTTGTATGTGTGTGGGTGCATGCAAATGTGTCAGTGTGTGTGTGTGTGTGTGTGTGCTGCATAGAGAGGAATCTGGAGAACCCAACAGGATTATGTAAGAGTTGGATCTGTGTATTTCTGTCATCTGAGATTAAGAGCACTTGGTAAATGAGCTGGTCAGAAGTACCTGGCTGGTAGCATCTCTCAGTCAGTGTGTGTGTGTGTGTGTGTGTGTTGCTGGGTGGTGTGTATACGTGAGTGTGTGTGCATGTGTGTGGGTGGTGTGTTTATGTTCTGCTACTGCTCCCCTGCCTAAGGCTAGCTGTCTATCTGCCTCACCCTCTGTGTGTGTGTGTGCGCGCGTGCGTGTGTATGTGTACGTGTGTGCGTGTGCGCGCGTCTGTGTGTGTGTGTATCTGGGTCAGGTTCCTCACCAAGGCCAGGCTTCGGCGGCTGCTGATGTCTGACGATGTGTGGAGCTTCGGGACGAAGAGGCACCCAGCCGAATTCGCCCAAACGGATGAAGATGCCGTGGTCTCCACGCTGGAGACAGACGGCCACCCAGATCCCAGATGCCCCCAACAACACCAGGCCCCAAAACAACAACTCAGAGACGAGGGACGGAGGGCCGACGAGACACAACAGACGCCAGGACATCAGCATGGCACTGACATCATAAGTCAACCAGCCAATCAGGGTAGGTGTAGATATCAACAGTTCGCCGTTGATTAGAGGCATCGATTATTTAAAGGAGAAATCCATAGCCCTGATTGAAGTCAATGAGTGCTGTCTGGAGGAAAAAGAACGAGAAAATTTGATACAGCATAGACTGAATAGAAAACAGGCGACTAACATTAACTGAATGGGGCATAGAAAATAAAACTGAAATTGAGTTTATGTGCCCCATTTATTTAGTGTTAGCTCCTAGTTCACCTTTCGGTCAATGCTGCATCGAGTTTTCTCGTTCTTTTTCCTACCAAAAGCACTCGGTGACCTCAAACTACAGGGATATGGACTGATTCACACCAGATTTCTCCATTAAAGAACACATCAGTTAATCAGGCCATTTTCAGAGCAGTCTGCACAAACAGCAGGAAAGGAATCTAACATGCAGCCTCTATTGACAACACCAAATTTGGCCCATCCCTCTTTTGAAGTGCACGCTCGCCTGTCTTTTGTCTAAGTGGAGTCTCAGTGACTGTCCATTTATTTGCTGTTTGTGCTTACACACCTACACACACACAAACACACAAATAGGCACAAATACTGGGTGCCTGGGTTACGTTTTGTGTGTGCGTGTGTTTGTGTGTATGCGTTTATGAGAGAGAGAGAGAGATGATGATCACACCGAATTCAGCCCTGTCACTGTTGATGTATTGTCCTGTCCGTGCTGATGTGCAGTGTGATATTGCTGAGTCATGATCTGTCCTCAGTGACTCATGCTTCCATTTTAGAAGATGAAAATGACACACCCTCCACTAGGCTACTGATATTTATTAGCAGTCTGTCTTGCTCACAAGGCCCTCAGACAGACGCCCCGCGAGATGGGATTCAATCATGTGGATGATTCATGCACTGCTGGTATCAAGTGAACAAATGTAGTGGTGCTGGTGTCATGCATGTCAAATACAAGCGGTCAGCAAGCAGTGAACCTGAACATTTCTGAGGAGATTTGTTTTCATCAAGGCATTTGTAGGTGAAAGGTTGTGCTCAGTCACTTCACTTCCAGTTATACAATCAAGAGTTATAATGTGAATCATTTTTACAGTTGTCACAGTAGTTTGAAGAATGTAGAATGTAGAGTGTGATAATGCCTTATAAATACTGTGTTCGTAGTAAGTGTAGAATGTAGCGTGTGTTCATAATGCCTTATGAATACTGGGTTCATGGTAAGTGTAGAATGTAGCGCGCATTCATAATGTCTTATGAATACTGGGTTCATAATAAGTGTAGAATGTAGTGTGCATTCTTAATGCCTTATGAATTTGGGCTCATGGTAAATGCTATCATATTTGCTTTGCTATCATACTTTCACTGTCTCCTATGTGTCTGAAAACCTGAAGGGCACGTCATAAACCATTGTCTATCATTTTATTTGCCATGTAAACCATAGGGTAATAAAACATCTCAGTTACCTTGTTTTTGTTTACATCTGTGGTAATTAATGTGTCATGATAATCTCACATTATTAATTTCTCAACTGTTTGATGAATTATAATCTAATTCATTGGTAATTGTTAGGTAAACCATATAATAATGCAAATATAAAAACATTTGTTGACTTCTCTTCCTGTTGTGACAGAAACAAAGCAAAGCCTGTTAAGCCACTCTGCCATTGGTCAGCATGTGATGAAGAGCCCAACCCCCCAAGATGAAACAGACCAATCCAGAGTTACTGTCTTGCAGTCCCCTGACCAAATACCAGTCTGTGAGTTCAGTACAGGAGCTGTGCTGTCCAAAAGGTCCAGTAGGCAGCCAGCAGCCCATCTCCAATTAGACACAGTAAAGAAGGGGTCACTGTCCCACGCCTCCGACTGTAAGACTAGGTGTGGGCATCCCATCTCTGAGAATACTCAGGAAACTTCGACAATCACTTTCAACGATCTCAGCGGCGAGAACACAGATCTGTCCGACACAGAGTCGGACACTACAAGTCTGAATGTGCGAAACAACCAGAGATTACAGACTGTGTTAATGTTAAATAACAACCATGAAGATGGACTAAATATCAGTATCTCAGAGCATCAAGGAGAAACACGTCATCTTCCTCCTCCTCCTCCTCTTCCTCCTTTTTGTCCTCCTACTGTCTCTAGTGCTGAGGACATTTCAGTAGGCCATCACAGTGCTACCACTCCCATCGTGTGTCCCAACACAGAGACACAAACACCCCCTCCTGAGACGTTCATGCAGAGGACTGTTTTAGTTCACACGGACAGCGTGGACTCCGGATCCGTTGGTCCGACCTACAGAAACAGGCCTGTGATAGCAGCCCTTCGGGGGCTGACAACATGTCGAGTCTGTCCCTGAGCACTGAGAGTCTGGGGTCCTCTGAAGAGGAGGGTCATAGACACAAGGAAGGGCCTCACCCGATGGGCTACCCCAACAGGTGTGGCTTCCTAGGGCATGGTTATGAGTCGTATCATGGGCAGAGGGGTACTGGGGACTGGGAGGAGAGGTTGGTACTGCCAGACGATGATGATGGAGGGAGGGTTCTAGACTCGCTCCTATCCGAAATTCTCTCCCCAGTGGACGAGGTTCTGTCCTATGGCAGCGCTGAGCTCCCCCCGTCGGCCCGAGGAGCAGCCGGTTCTGGGTCGGCCAGTCTCAGCCTCGGCCTTCCTCCAGCTCCCCCAGCCTTTGAGATCATCACCTGGACCAGCGAGGAGGATCTTCCTCCGCCTCCGACCCAGGAACTGGACCAGGATCAGGGGACTGGAGAGGATCCGTCCATTGCTAGCGAACACATACCTCCACTCCCACCTGATTCACCCATGCCACCTCCTCTTCCTCCTCCTTGTGTTCCTCCTCCTAGGACTCCCCCAGGGTCCTCATTCCCTGCTGAAGGAGTTGACTCTTTTCATTGCCATTGTGTGGAGATAGGTGATGATGAGGGAGATGCGGGAGATGATGAAGATGATGGTGGTGAACAGCTCAGTGGCAGTGTTCCTCTCCAAGACCTCTCCAGCGAGAATGAGGACTCAGACCAGTCAGAGAACACAACCTCTCTCCCTGTTGATGAAGGAAATGATATGTCAGACACTTTGTCTTCTTTCCACATCGGAGACAGGGTTCTGGTTTGCCGCTCCAGGCCCGGTGTGCTCAGATTTAAAGGTCCAACTGCATTTGCCAGCGGAACCTGGGCTGGGGTGGAGCTGGACGGTCCAAATGGAAACCATGATGGAACTTTCAGAGGTGTAAAGTACTTTACCTGTGAAAGAAACCGGGGTGTTCTAGTGCGAGCCGCGGACCTCTCTCACCTGCCCAGAGAACCGGGCAGTGATTTAGACACAGGACTGGATGAGGACCCGTTCTCTGATGAAGAACCTCCTCACGGTTCCAAACTACTGCACAGTGAGGAGCAAACAGGGAACTTGTTCTCTGGTGGAACCACAGAACAGGACAGAGGCAGAACCCAGAACTCCTCCAGTACCGACTCCTCAGCTCCTAGAAGGACCTGCGGAGACGTCAAACACAAACACAGTTTACAGGCCAGTGAGGCCTTCCCTCAGTCCAGATGTTCCACATTCAGGAAGCGAATTTCACTTGTAAGCAACCTTGTCTTCTATTCATGCAGATATTTTGGATTTTAATAGAAGGTGCAGCACATATTATGGCATAGCATAACTTACTACTTTCAAATACATGCATGTTTGCCTCCCCAAATATCCTCAGTGCAAGAATGGAACAATCAGCATTCATCTTTAAATTATTCTCACATAATTATTCTCATTATCACAGTATTGTAGTTTTTAAATACTCTCTGCCCAGTCAACGAGTGTTTAGAAATATCAACAACCATATTTGTATGTCTCTAATCAAACTGCCTTGACTGACTTGTGTTCCAGACTGAGGGTGATTTGCATGTTAACTCAGCTGAAAGCTGCCTGAATAATAATGGCTGTGAGTCATCACCCTCAAGGCTGGCCTCATGGCCGATGGATGGAGCCTTGAAGGAGGCGTACGCTTCCAGGAGCGTCAGGAGGAATCTCTTTAGAGAGGCCCACAGGCCAAGGACTGCTGTGAGTATGTCCCGTCAAACAGAAGAGGCCTGGGCCAGATCATTCCCTTCATATACTGTGTTAACACAAACTGAATGCAACCTGCATTGTGTAGGCAAGCACAGTCCAAATCTTAATCAAACAGAACAGGACAGATTGCTTTCTTTAGATATTATGGTAAAACAACCAAGAGCAAAATGTTGCTCCTTAAAAGACTCTTATGTTCTTCTAAGTAGGTTTTAGGAGAAATTAATGAGAATTCAGCAAAACCTTGCTAATGTCTCAAACACAGCATAGATGATACATGGGAAAATTTTTGAGCAATGTTGCTGGGCAACCACATAACTAGTTATATGCTTTCTGATTGGAGAGTTGTAATGATTTGCCCACTGATGAAAAATGTTGCTGAATGTCAATGGAAATTTGCCAGAACCACAGTGCTTAGGAACACTACCCAGCTACATGGCTCAAAAAGGTGCCTTGGGCAACATCATCTTAAAGCACTGCTATCAGAGAAAACAATTCATAGACCAATTGTGTATGATTTTGTAGGCATATGTACACCATACCATTCATACCACTGTCTTGAAACCAGTGAAAGACAAGACCTCTCATCTTCAGGATTTCAAGAAAATGGAGGACATCTTCAGGCCATGTTTGGTAGATCAGTGGCATTCTGACCATCATCCTGAAGCTCCAAATAGAGTACCAGTTCATCCGCATGACTGTGAGATTGTGTACCGGCTGGGAGACACTGCAATAGACACGCTCTTTGGTTCAGGGAGGAACGATACAAAGGAGTCCTGTGAGACCCCCAGTTATCTTATCAATGATGAAAGTCGCAACAGGTACAGACAAGTAAGTCAACGACAAATGAGAAGTTCAATCACTTTCTATTCTGTCCTTTCTTTGTTTGCTCTGTCCTAAAGCCTTCATTATTCACGTTCAGTGTCATCCTCATTCTGGGCCACATGTTTGTTGTCTTTTTGTTTGATTTGAGTAACAGGCAGGTGGTATGTGATCTCTTGTAGGTTTGATTTGAGTGACAGCGGGGTGGTATGTGATCTCTTGTAGGTGTTCTTCAGGTTAACCTCAGATATTTTACATGAAGTATTCCCAGAAATCATAGCAACAGGCGGATGTCTCCAAAGTGCTGATAGTGCTACAGAGGTTTTGTCAGAGCTGCAATCAAGCAAACTTTCAGTCCGAGACATAAAGGTAAAGTATCAGAGCAGTAATGGATGGGCAACATTGACCTTAAAGTTCGCTGTGAAGTTAAGTCAAGTCCAGGGGGCTTTTATTGCCATTTCAACCATATACACTGTATATAGTGAGGCAAAATAACAGCTCACCATGGATTCAAGTGGCGCTACATTTAAAATATATAAAAGACATTGAGACAGGCTATGTTTAGTACACTTAGGCTACATTTAGTGCACACACATTATGCAACAGACAACAGGACAGGGCATAAGTAGACTTGTAACAGGGCACTGATTGCTGTAAGATTGGTTCAGAGGGGTGGCGGTAGAATATTTATTTGTTTATTTAATTTTGTTTATTGAGTATTTAGCAGCATAGAAAAAGTGCAGGAGTGCTCGTAAAGGGATATGGATTGATTCACACCAGAGTTCTCCTTTAACTTTATCCTCTGTCCTTGTTTAAGGTTGTGATAAAAAGGGAGATCCGGAAAATGCTAAACTTGGAGAAGAGTGAAAAACAAACTCAAGAGATGCTTCAGACTCTGTGCAAGTTCTGGCACACCAAGAGGGACAAAGTGGACTTCATACTGGTACTCAGCCGGACCTGGCAACATAGAGATCAATGCATGCAGACCTCTTGTGTTTTGCATGGGAGCTAATTAACGAGTCATTATAACGGTACACTATAGCACTCAGACCATTATAGCGACTGAGCATGCTGCTATGTAGCTAGCCTTTCTGTGTGTTCACACCAAGAGCGACTAAAGCTGTAAAATCGACAGAAGTCATTCACTTTGTATGGACAAGAGCAACTAAAGCAACAAAGGTGACAAAAGCAATGAGCAACAAAATTGATGCGACTAGAGCGACTAAAATAAGTTAAAAACTGCTCAACTTAGCGTAAATGCATTATGACACGTTTCGGCTGTAAATGAAATGTGGGCACATCACATCATGAGTGATTAGCGCGACGTGAGCGAATCAAGATATTTTAGTAACGACTTTGTTTATGAGCAACAAAAGCGATTTTACAGCTTTACAGTGAAGTAGGTTAAAAAGGTGACAACATTTGTTTAATTCCGTGTTCTATTTTCACAAGGGAGAGGGGGTAAGTCCCCTTTTGTGCAGACTAGAGTCGAGCCTCATTGCACTGAAATGAATGTTGTGACATAATAACATTATACTCCCACTTATGCAGGTCGTAACTATTCACTTTTGCTCCTATAGTAACGTATTATGTTCCTCTATCTTGGTACTGATAAGTACTGATCTTTGCTGTAACTATTCTTTTGCTGTGTAGATTCAAGAGCTCCAGAGAGAGGAAGTGCAGTGGACAGACTACAGTCTGGAGCAAGAGGCAGTGAAGACACGGCTGGCTGAAGACATCTTCCGTCTTCTGCTCGATGACACCATAGCTGTCCTCAGAGACATCTACTCATCATTACACCACACAAACAGCCATTCAAACTGCTGATCTGTGACTGATAAAGCACACCGAAACACACACACACACACACACACACACATACGCATGAGACCCATTCATTTCTGATGCCGCGTCATGCAAATTACTGATCGGTAACTGATAATACACAAACACACACACACACACACACACCGCAATTGGAACTGATTAGGCATACACACACATACCACACACATAAATACACACTGAGAATTATTTTCAAGTTTTTTTTACACACATACTGACACCTACATGCATGCACATACATAGGCATGCTAATACCATGAACATATGCCGCATGTGTGTGTTTTAACAATATGTGTGTATGTGTGTGTGTGTGTGTGTGTGTGTGTCATGCCCTTTTTAAATTTCTGTTCTGTCTGTCAGTTAAGGGTATAATCAGACAAACAGAACTGCTTGCCACTCTTTACCTTCAAGCAAGTGTAGGCCTAAACAAATCAAGAAATCAATTTGCTGTCTGAAAAAAAGTGATTTCAAAATCCATACTCTGATACTGAGTTTTGCACTTCTGCCAATCTTAGCTCTACAACTGAGATTTTACTGCAAACCTTTTTGACAATGTTTTTTTTCAATCAAAGTCCTATGTAATTGGTGTAAATGATTTTATCAATGTGACACAATTTTGTATAAATCATTTTTCAAGTGTTAAAATGACAAATAAATAATAAATTAAGTTTGAATTCAGTGTTCCACTATAAACAGTTTGGCTAGAAAGTTCAGAGGTTGACACAAAGCACAGACAAAAAAATACGAAGACATAACTGTGTGTGTTTGTGTGAGAGAGAGAGAGAGGAGAGGATGAGGAGATGAATGGATGTCATTTATTACATCTGAATGAATAAAAGATTTTATTTACCTGTGTCCTGTTCTACATTGTCTTTGTCCAGCACTTTGGCAAGCACTAAGCCTAGGTTGGTGGTTATGATCTTTCAGCAGAGATCAGTGATTGTCAGAATTACCACAGCTCATCATTTGGCATGTAGAGTAGGGGGTGCAACCTCAGCATGCCATTAACTGGTGAAAATTAGCACAGAGGCAAAGAACACTTTGCAGAGATATGGTGGTACCCTATTGTTGGAAAAAAAAAACAGGTTGTGAGCGTGCTAGAGTGTATGTGTGAGAGAGAGAGAGAGTCATGTGTCCGTTGAGGGAATAAAAGCCTGTTTGTTTGTGTCAAGCGGCATAGTGGGCCATTGAATCACCCAGCATTGGTAGCTGTTAGCCTTTGCTAGAGTTGCCTTTCTCTGTGCTAGGCCATAATGGAAGCACTCACATACACACAGCTCCTATTGTTGTTCTTCAAAGTGAGAGTTAGAATAATTCCTGTAACTAATGGTAGTCCAGATGGTTGCTAACACTATGGCAGCTGTGTCAAAAATGGAAGGAAACAACATGACAAGCTGTTATATTTTTGGGGTGGGAGTGTGCGCTGAAGAAAGTGAGGTCACTCACCAAAACCAGTGGCAGATGGCAAGGAATTTGCCCCCCTGCACAGAGGAGAAGCGTATAGAACATAAAGTCTGTAACTACTGTCTGTAAGTCTGGAATTTCACTTGTCAATTGTTGCCTATTTTCTTACATTATCAATAAATGGTATAGGTCTAGGCCTATAAACTATTAGAATGAACTGTAACTTAATATTTACATTTATGCATTTAGCCGACGCTTTTATCCAAAACGACTAACAAAGAGCGCACATTGCAAACATCACATTTTCAGTATTTTAGGTTAAAAGTGCAATTGTGTAATAAAAGTGCAGTATAGAGAGAGACTAAGAATAAGAGGTTAAGTGCATTCCTGGTATTCAGAAATTCAAGCCAGGAGATATTCTTGGAAGAGCTGGGTCTTCAAGAGTTTCTTGAAGTTGGAGAGGGTATCTGTTGTTCTGGTAGCACTTGGAAGGTCATTCCACCAGCTTGGAACAACACATGAGAAGAGTCTGGATTGACCTACATGAGGTGTTGGCTGTGGTAAATAACGTTCCTTGGAGGAGCAAAGTGGTCGGTGGGTGACAAAGAGCTTTAAGAGAGTATTCAGATAGATGGGAGCAGAACCATCAATCACCCTGTAGACCAACATTAACTAATTGAATTTGATGCGAGTGGGTAAGGGTAGCCAGTGGAGTTCAATGAACAGAGGTGTGACATGTGCCCTTTTTGCCAGGTTAAAAACCAGACGTGGAGCTTGCATTCTGGATCATCTGTGATCATCTCACAGCACAGGCTGGAAGACCTGATAGGAGGGCATTGCAATAGTCAAGGCATTGGCATAAACAATAAAAATTCCAGGTAGCTAGAATATTCCTAAAATCTTTGAAAAGAATGTTAGTATATTTGTACAGTATAGTGTGTTAAGAAAACAGGACAACTACCATAGTATGTTCTATGGTTCCCTTTGGTATGTTCTATGGTTCCAATAACTGAATCGGAATCAGAATCAGTCTTGGCCAAGTATATTTATCCAGGCTTGCGCCCTCTACTGCTTCTGTGCAATTCCTTATTTCGCTCCACCACTAGTCAGGGAACCAGCAGTAGGCTTCGGTTTGTATCTCTCTGAGCTTAGACGGACCAATCAGCAAACAGAGGGAGGGCAGAAAGCAATAATGCTGAATTCAAATGGTGCATTCTAGCGCATAATGTATGTCACAACCAATGGGGTGCACAACCATCTCCACAGTCTTTGGAGTGTTTTACTCTTAGTTGTGTTGAGTACATCAGAGCACCACCCCTGTAAAAATGTATCTATCTATCTATCTATCTATCTATCTATCTATCTATCTATCTATCTATCTATCTATCTATCTATCTGTCTGTCTGTTAGAGATTAGTGGTTCCCATTGCCAGATAATGGATTGTGCGTCGTCCCTGCGCATACGGGTCCCTGCGTAAATATTGTGCAGCCACGACATGTATAAATATTTCCGGCAGTCAACTACAACACGTATTTGCGTTTCAGTACGTCCATCTGTCTCACTGTAATGTTGCATTCAGAAGCCTCTGGGCTTAATGGCAGTAGTATATTCTGATGCCCGTGTTCCACATCAAATGGCAGCCGTTGTTTGGGTGCAGATAACTCTTAGTATTTTCGTCTTTTTACTCTCTGCACCGAGTCAAGCCGCTCGGCTATACACCGAAGATGATCCAGTGACTATACTGACCACCGAGACACTAAAGCAGACTGTTCACAACTCTACTACTGCTTGGCTTGTCCAGTTTTATTCATCGTGGTGTGGTCACTGTATCCAGTATTCACCGACTTGGAAAGCTTTGGCCGGGGATGTCAAAGGTAGGCTCTTTTCGACGGTACCCAACCATATTAGAATATTAGAATGGCCATGAATGACCGGGGGAGATATGATGGTAGTCGATAGCCAAACATGACCACTCGTTAACACAATCAGACTCTAACATATGCTTACTAATTTAATGACGTCTAACCCCGAAAATCACCAAAATAAAAGTGTTGTGTAGAAAAACCCATGTGCAAACTCCTAATTGTTAGTCACAGACCCTTGTGCTTCAGTACTATCATCTTTCTAGCTCCTTAGCCCTTGTTGGATGGAAAGGAAGTTGCTTTTTGTTAGCTAACGTTAACTGATATGTCAGCAGCAGCCTTGATGTACGTTTTTTTTTTTGCAGTTTCAAAGGAACAAGACTGAGTAACTTTGTGAGCTGCCATGCTAATTTACTGTAGTGAACATGGTAGTCGTCTGTTGTGGGATTTAAATTACCACACACACAACACGCAACAAGTGTAGCTACAACATAACGTTAACGTATCCTTCGTGAGCAGTATCAATTAAGCGAGGTATGATTTAATCTCGGATAGGCTACTGTCTGCCTGTTGGCAAACCTGCTCTATTGTTGAGCCTTTCACACTAAATGGTAACGATAGCTGAGAAGCCGATCCGTCTGGCCCTTCTCTTCGCAGACACAGGCGTCCCGTTAAGCCCTAATGCAGCTCTTTTATGGACATGCATTTTTAGCCCAAGTTACCCTGAGGCGTCCTGGCTGCCCTGTTAAGACTGTTAGGCTGTAACAAAGACCAATGGCCTCTTTGTCCATGCCAATTTTCACGTGGATCAACAGCAGTACCTGCCTTGGAAAGGTTCATGTTTTATAATTAACCCTACAGTTGACAATATCAGCGTTTTGGGAACTAATTTGCTGATTAACTTATCTGACTGAGTAGTGCCCATTGTATCAGCTATTGATCAGTGGTTGTGTGCACGTTCTGTTGCCTGTTGCTTCAGTATTGGGAGTGTGAGTAAAATAGAATGGGTGTTAATTGCATGGCGCCTCAGTCTCATATTATTGCTATGCTCTTGACCAAATTAAGTACCACTCGGTTTTGTATGTTCAGCACACTAGCAATTGATGGTAAAATAGTTTTGGCCCACATCTTAGGTATAGGAATAAAGTAGCCTTGGCCAGACCAGAACCAGGATAGACTTGCTAAGGACCGATTGAGTCTTTGAATAAGCTTGTCTTCCTCTGTGAGTGTGATGGATACTGTGAATGGAACAATTTAGGCATTACAGGTCTTTCTGGTTCATTCTATTTCACCCACATTTTCAACATCCTGCTTGGCCCCTTGGCAAATAAAAGGCTTGCCTGAAATCATGAGAGGCTTTTATAAGCAGCTTCATGTGATCCCTGGTCACTGTTCCACTATTATGCGGGAAGTAAGAAAGAGTAGGTCACTGCTTCAGCCTGTTAATAGCTCCGACAAGTGTTCAGGTGACTCCTGATGGACCTCAGATGCAGTGCCATTTGGCGTGTGAGTGTGTTGTGTAGTCTATGTGATGGAAATGGTTTATGTGTGTGTTGTGTTGTCTACAGTATGTGATGAAAGAGTGTGTGTGTTCATGGTGTTTAGGGCAGTTGTGTGCGTGTGTGTGTGTGTGTGTACCAAAACATATGCTAGATCAGTCAGATATCTGAATGTGTTGGTATGTTTTTGTCAAAGAGATCAATGTATTTGTACGTGTTCTAGATAAATTAGTGTGTAAAGATGTGAAGTAAGTGTGTGTGTGTGTGTGTGTGTGTGTGTGTGTGTGTGTGTGTGTGTGTGTGTGTGTGTGTGTGAGCGAGTGTGTGAGCGCGCGCCCCACTGAACGTTGTCCCTCTACCTTTGTAAGCGCAAGCTGTCGTCCGCCTACCAGCTGTTACCCGGACAATGGGGGTCACGGTGTCCATTGTCCTGGCACGACCCAGTCGTGCATTCCCCCACACAAACACACACACACACACACGCGCACACTCTCACTCTCACTCTTTGGAGTGGAGCAGCTGGAGGATAGAGGCACATGCGGAGATGGGCGTGGAGATGAGATACTCCAGCAGCCTCCATCTCACACACACACACACACACACACACACACACACACACACTACACACATGTGCACGTGCATACACACTTCTGCCTCTCCATAGTTTAAAACAAAGAACATAGACACACACAACTAGAACCCCCCTCACACCCCCTCAGACACATGCTCAAACAGATGCCTGCATAAAGATGGTGTAAGATTCCCTCGAGACACTTATTCTCACACACAACACACACACACACACACACACACACACACACTGCCACAGTTCACAACAGGACACCCCTCCCTCCTCATAAGAGCATTGTACATTGTTACAAACTGTGCCTGGCTTGTTTACTCGATTTCTTCTGTTGTTGTTTTGTGTGAAAGTAAATCCAGCACGTCTAAGACAACAGAGCTAATAAACAGTGACGGGGATCGACCTCTCTGGCGGGTATTTTTATCCATCTGTGTCTCTTCCACACCCTAGCGTTAAGGAGGTGTCGCTCTGAGCTGCCCCAGATGCCTGCCATCTGAGTGCCAGGCTGACTGCTGGGCTGGCGTGCTGGTTGGCATTGCTGAGGATGAGACTGATGCGTTGGCTCTGCCCAGCCCTACCCCTGGCCTGCCTAAAGCCTAAGCACTCATGACTGTCTCACCACTTTCACTGTTTCAGTGGCCATCAGGCAGAAGCGCAGACACCCATCCTGTAACAGTTTCAGTCAGGCTTAAAAACAGACACCCTTCCTATCCCACCCCACTTTGAATCAGGGAGAATCCTCTGGTCAATACAGCCAGGAGGACAGACATTCAAGCGAAAACATGGTCACCCATCCCATCACAGCTTTTCAGTCAGGCAGTGGCACAGGCACCCATCCTGCAGCAGTTACCATCAGGCAGAAGCACAGATGCCCATCCCCCCTACCCCTTGTAAAGAAGAATCACCACTCCCAACCAGTCAGGCAGGCGGTCAGTCCAGCCATCCGGAAGAAGCTTTCTGGGGCTAATGGACTGTAGGCCCTGCTTCGCTTCCTTCAGCTCCATAGATTCATCACAAAAGTTTAAAAACCCCTTTTGGCCCAGCAGCAGCAACAGGAGCCATAGCAGCTAATAGCCTAACCCAGTTTACTGAGCCACTAAGTATTAGATTGGCCAGAGGTCTCAGGCAGTAATCAGCCAGTAATGCGTCCTCTAATGTATCTGTGCTGGTCCAGCTTCTCTAAGGCTCAGACCATTCTCTGACATCAGGGAGTCTTTTTAAAGCCCCCACCCAAATGATGGTCTCTGCCAAGGCTGATTACTGAGGGGATCTCTTTGGGTAGCAGGCATGTACTGAACACTGCACCATGGATCCAGAGGAACATTACTGTGGTTTGACTCTGTGGCTGATATCCAGTCAGTCCCAAACCCTAAACCTTTAGCCTTCAAAGACTGTGAATCAATCCATAGCCCTGTTGTTCCAGGTCCCAGAGTGCCGTCGGTATGAAAAAGAACAAGAAATCTGATACAACATAGACCAAACAGCATCTCGCAAGTTAACACTCATGAAATGGGGCACAGAAACTCACTTTAAGTTTAATTTCCCCATGCCATATTCAGTTGACGTTAGCTGCCGCACAGTTAATGTTAGCTGTTATGACTTAAGAGGACGTTCCATGCTATGTCCTCACTTTGTGTCTGGGAAAAATGATTGGAAAGTGACTATTGGTCTACCTAAGAGCTGATGGCCTTAGCGCTGGTCTGTCCTTTGTGTACACAGGCTCAGCTATGGCAACCAATGCCAGTTTATGAAAATAGCTAATCTTGCATCCACATTAGTTCCACGTAGTATTATAACAAATGGGCAATTCTGTAGATAAGCTCCTTTCTACATGCCATGGTCCCATTAGCCTATACCTTATTTGCATTTGGATGTAATTCAATCCACTCTTAGCAAAAAAGTTTCTTGGCTTATCAGAACCTGTAGAATTATTAAGAGTTTGCCCATTTGAACACTCACAATTTGCTCGAGGTGGATGATGTTGGATGGAAAATGTAAGACATTGCACCTGGTGTAGGGGGTAAAAGGGTAGTGGACAAGATTCCCCAATAATCAACAAACAACCTCCTGGTCAGACCTGGCAATGACACAGAAGTGCCCGTTATCTTTCAGGGTCAACATCAGTGATACTGGTTGGTGGAGTATTGAGAAGGATAGGCTGTAATGTATCATAGCAACAACACAGACACACACAACAAATTTCCACCTGTCATTCTATTTACATATGGTGCGTCCTTGGTATATTTGCAACTTTGCATTTTGGTCAAACAAAAATGTGTTTGGTTATAATTTATTAAGCTGCTTTCTTCTGGTTGGCAAATAAAAAAACAAATATATTAATCTGTATAAACTTAGTCAGTGTTTTTCATTGTTTGGTCTCATGCAAGCTCTCTCTCTCTCTCTCTCTCTCTCTCTCTCTCTCTCCCCCCTCCTCCCCTTTCTAGACTGGGAGCAGGCCATCCGCATCGGAGTGCTGGACTGCGCTCACGAGAAGAACTTTGACATCTGCAAGGAGTTTGAGGTCCACTTTTACCCCACCTTTAGGGTACGTGAGGCAGGCTGGCTAGGGGGCTGTTGTTGGTGCAGTACGTAAAGCAGACCAGGGTGTTGTTGGTGGAGTGTGTTTGTAGAGGTGTGTGTGTTGATTAGCTGAGGGGCTCACAGCTGTTATGTTCATGTTCCTTTTTTTATCAGTATTTCAAAGCACATGGCAGCAACACTGATATCGGCAAAACGTACCGAGGTAAGAGTCTCCCATGCCTGTGATTCAACCATTGTATGCACAGGTGTTGAGTTAAGGTGCGTGTGTGTGTGTGTAACTGAGTGCCTTGTGTTGGGCTGCAGGTCCTGACAGGGAGTTGCCGACAGTTAGGCAGCTGATGGTGAACTTCCTACAGAACCACACCAAGCAGGACTGGCCCTCTCGATGTCCCCAGCTAGAACCTACAAAGTGAGTTCTAGTTCTAGAATGACAGGAACACCATTCCGTTCCAGTTCCATTCAAGTCAACCCTTTATCACTGTGTCCTAACTGCAAGCAAGCGTCAGGTTTTCTTGTCGCATTGACTGTTCCCTATCTACATTGGGTCCATTAATTATCCCATTCTATTCAGAGACATTCCACATTCAAACTAGCAGAGCAAGGCAACATGAGCGACAGGAATGGAATCAGACAGAGTGGCAAAAGTTCTGCTGAAAAGTCACATTGCAGTTAATTAGGATATTCCTATTGAAAATAAAGTGATCAAGTTGATTTTGCTGCTAGCATTGAATCGCGTTGCTTGCAGTGAAGACATGGTGTGAACTCCTCCCCCTACAGAATCTGCATTAGCATTAAAGGCAGTTCATTGGGAACAGTGATCGAAACAACACTGTTTTAAGGATCGCTCTAGGTAATATGAATTACAGCGACGTCCACACTGCATGATATGACAACGATATGTGAAACCATTTCATTGGGGATCACTTTCAGAGTGATTATGAGAATTTTGGAATGGAATTTTAGACATCTCATTCATCAGCATAAAGAGAGGCTTCTGGTATTGTTTATCAGTGTGGACAGACGCTAACATCATTATAATGTAGTTTCGGTTATCTTTATAGCCAGTGATTTTCAACTCGATAAAAAACATCGTTATACTTCAACTGCTATGTTAGCCATGTCCGCTGTTCTCGTACTCCTACAGGACGGATTAAAAATAGATTTCAGTGCCGTGAAATAGAGGTTGTATGTGTATGCACATTTCTTTTGACTGCTATCTTGTGTGCGTGCGGTGCGTGTGTGTGTGTGTGAATCAGTTCGGAGGACATTCTAGCATTACTGGGACACAAGGCGAAGGAGTACACAGCCGTTATCATCGAGGACGCTGATTCCTACGTGGGGCGGGAGGTAGGTGGCACCTCACCTGCAACTCTCATTTATGCAGCTTTAAATAACATACTACTTGACAACAGCAGGAATGACTACCACTGTGACCTACGATATAGATTTATATTCTTGGTTATATATTGTTTATATTCTTTTGCTTTTTCTGTTGAGAGCTGGAGGTTAAATGCAAGTCAGTAAGGAATCAGTAAGAAATCACTCCTCACATGGAGCCTGAATGAAGGACTGGTCTGAGAAATCTGTGCTTGAGTTTTGTCTGGGACACGCTGCAATCCTGCCAACAGACAATAGGGATTTGTGTGTGTTGGAGACAATGTTATAGTGATTGTGTGTGTGTGTGTGTGTGTGTGTGTGTGTGTGTGTGTGTGTGTGTGTGTGTGTGTGTGTGTGGTGTGTGTGTGTGTGTGTGTGTGTGTGTGTGTGTGTGTAGACTGTTTTAAAGTGAAACTGTGTGTTTGACTAGGAGGACTTGTGTGTGAGTGTGTGAGTGTGAGTGTGAGTGTGAGTGTGAGTGTGAGTGTGAGTGTGAGTGTGTGTGTGTGTGGTGTGTGTGTGAGTGTGGAGTGTGAGTGTGTGAGTGTGAGTGTGGAGTGAGTGTGGAGTGTGAGTGTGTGAGTGTGGTGGAGTGTGTGTGGGGTGGTGTGGTGTGGTGTGTGTGTGTGGGTGAGTGTGAGTGTGAGTGTGTGTGTGTGTGGTGTGTGAGTGTGAGTGTGAGTGTGTGTGTGAGTGTGAGAGGCTGGCACACTGAGGGGTGTTTGTCTGAAGTTGAGTAGAGCCTCACTGTTATAATGTGTCTAGAGTGAGATGCTGTGAGACACTTTGCCTCTCCCAGTGCTATTCTGAGTGGCTGATGAATATCTCCAGATGCTCTGGCTGTGTCTGTGTGTGTGTCTGGCTGTGTGTGTGTGTGTGTGTGTGTGTGTGTCTGTGTGTGTGTCTGTCTGTCTGTGTGTGTGTGTGTGTCTGTCTGTGTGTGTGTGTGTGTGTCTGTCTGTGTGTGTGTGTGTGTGTGTGTGTGTGTGTGTGTGTGTGTGTGTGTGTGGTCATACTGAGAAGATGCTAAGCACACCCAGCGGAAGTCCAGCTGAAGAGAAAGTTAGCTTTTGCGTCATTAGTAAATAGTGTAGTTGTATTTAAACCCTCAGTCTTGGACACTGAGAAATCTGATCCTGGAACAATACAGTGCAGAGCATTGTTTTCCCTATTTATTTAAGTCACACAGTCAAATTGTAAATTGCAATATAACAATTACAATGAATTATAATAACACACATATAAATAATGAATGCATAACATGTAAATAGTTGATTTCTAAATTTGTTTAGACTATAACATGGATATTTACCACATTTTGTTTTCATTATAGATAGGCCAGTCACAGGCTGTGTTGTGACTGTAGTCCAGTTGATTAGAAAAGCCCTGGTAAATTCTCTTGCTCTGTATCTTGAAGCCTGGAACTATTCTTGAAGGAAAATGTGATCCACAGTGATATGAGTGTAACTGTGCTCTGTGTGTGTGTGTGTGTGTGTGTGTGTGTGTGTGTCTGTCTCTCAGGTGATCCTGGACCTGATGCCTTATCAGGGTGTGCGTGTGCATAGAGTGCTGAGCTCTGACAAGCTGCTGATGGAGAGACTGGGTGTGACCGAAGTGCCTGCTGCCTACCTTCTACACCCTAACGGAACACATGGCCTCATGGATGCGTACGTGCTACCTGTGTGTGTGTGTGTGTGTGTGTGTGTGTGTGTGTGTGTGTGTGTGTGTGTGTGTGTGTGGTGTGTGTGTGTGTGTGTGTGTGTGTGTGTGTGCACTGGTTGTGTACCTGTGTTGACCAGGGCGTCGGGGCATTTGACCTGTGTGTGTGTGTGTGTGTGTGTGTGTGTGGTGTGTGTGTGTGTGTGTGTGTGTGTGTGTGTGTGTGTGTGTGTGTGTGTAATGGACTGAGAGTGACCAAAGTGCTTGCTGTCTACCTCTTACACCTGTATGTGCTACCTGTGTGTGTGTGTGAGTGTGTGAGAGAGAGAGAGAGAGTGAGAGTGTAATTTCTGTTTTCTATCAATTAATTCAATTCAACTGTTATATTTACAGCCCTTTTTACAATGGCATCGCCTCACGGCGTTTAGAGCAAGGAGCACCTAAGAGCAACAGGGCCCAGGAAAAACCCCCTTGGGCAGACCTGCGGCTTTGTTGAGAAAGACTTTAGCTATCTTGGGGTGAGAGGAGGACTGTTTTGACTGTCTGAGTGGCATGTGTGTAATTTGATGTAGTTGCCTCTGACCCTCCTGGGTTGGAGAAGTGGTGGAAGGGTGGAAATGGCAGTTATGTAACCAGCCCAGCTCCAGACTCTTGTTTGCTCAGTCACTGTGTGACCAGGCGGAGGCTTAATATGATGAAATGAAGCATGCAGTTTAGGGTTCAGAGTGTGTGTGTGTGTGTGTGTGTGTGTGTGTGTGTGTGTGTGGTGGGGGGGGGGGGTCAGGCATTTGTGTGCTCTGCAGCTGAGCCTGTGTGTGTTTGTGTGCTTAAATCAGTTGTGTGTTGTCTGTGGCAGGTAAGGATTATCTAGTTAAATCTGTTTCTCTCTCTCTCTCTTTCTCTCTCTCTCTCTCTGTGTGTGTGTGTATGTGTGTGTGTGTGTGTGTGTGTGTGTGTGTGTGTGTGTGTGTGTGTGTGTGTGTGTGTGGTGGGGGGGGGGGTCAGGTCAGGCATTTTTGTGCTCTGCAGCTGAGCCTGTGTGTGTTTGTGTGCTTAAATCAGTTGTGTTTGTCTGTGGCAGGTAAGGATTATCAAGTTAAATGTAGATGTTTCTCTCCCTCTCTTTCTGTGTGTGTGTGTGTGTGTGTGTGTGTGTGTGTGTGTTTGTGTTTGTGTTTACAGTCAGAAGAGGCTGCGGTTCTTTTTCTCCTCCTTCCTCAAGCTGCTTCCTGGCGTCCACAGACAAAACTCCGCCTTTGTGCTGAACCCCGCCCACTCATCCAGCAATGGCAACAAACCCACCGAGGAGTGGAGGGAGTTTGAGAGGTGAGACACACACACAACACACTCATTCACTCACTCACTGCTGAGGGTTTGAGAAGTGCGACTAACACACACACTCACTGTAGGAGTGGACAGGAGTGACTTTCTCTCTTACACACACACACACACACAACCACAACCACACACACTCACGCAAGCTGGAGGAGCAGAGAGATGGAGAAGTGAGACTTTCTTTTTAAAGTTAAGAAATAAAACCAGTTCCTTTTTCTCTCTCCTTCTCCCTCTTTCTTTCTTCCTTTCTGTCTTTCTGTCTTTCTTTCTTTGTGTGTGTAACTATTATTACGAAAACGTATACAATATGTGTGTGTGGTTTTGTTTGCAAGCATGTGGGTGTTTTTTCTCATTAGCCATATAATCTATTCTGTGTGTGTGTGTGTGTTGCAGGTCTAAGGTGTATATGGCTGATCTGGAGTCAGGCCTACACTACCTGTTGCGTGTGGAGCTTGCCTCCCACCAGACTCTGGAGGGGGAGGAGCTTAAGACCTTTAAGGACTTTGTCACTGTGGTTGCTAAGGTGAGGCCATCAGGCTCAGCAGCGGTTGCCAGGGTGGTGCTGTCCGTCTCGGTGATTGCCAGGGCTGGCTGGATGATGAGCCCCTATGGCCAGTTAGAACAAAGGTTCCCAAACTTAGAGATATTCTGGATCATTTCAACCCAACCCTCGTTCTAACGTTCCATTTTGTTCTCAAACTACATCTGATACTGCAAGATACCATATTGCATGTCAAAACAGAAACATTGTGGCAACGTTAACAATCAACCTCTCTTGAGGTTGACCTCCGCTAACCTCAGCTCCAAGTGTTAATGTAGCAGTAACTAGTGAACACTAGTAACCAGT
>PYXC01001626.1:547500-565000 GCA_015244755.2 Tenualosa ilisha
CATCACCACCTTCTTCGGCTGCGAGGCGTGCGGCCGCCATTTTGAGGAGATGGCGCAGGAGTCTATGGGTGCCATCAAGACCACCGATGAGGCTGTTCTTTGGCTCTGGAGAAAACACAACCAGGTCAACAGACGTCTGGCAGGTGGGTGGTATACACACACACACACACACACACACACACACACACACACACACAGACCATACTGCACTTGGATAGATCTGTGTAAATGTAACTTGTAACATGCTATTTGCACCAACAAATGGGCCTAATTTATTTCCTTAAACTCTATACATCATGCACAGCTATTCTATTCTTGAACATCTGTAAGCTTTATAAGACTGTTTGCTCTTCAGTTATAATGGTACACTCAGCAATAGCTCTGTGTGTTAGTGGTTGGACATTTAATGAATTCAATCAAACATGATCGAGCACCAAAGCATTTAAATATCTCTGTAGGCGCGATGAGTGAGGACCCCAGGTTCCCTAAGACGCAGTGGCCGACGCCCGACCTGTGCCCCACCTGCCATGAGGAGCGCAGCGGTATCCACGTCTGGAACGAGCCCACCGTGCTCGACTTCCTCAAGCGCCACTACGACACTGAGAACATCTCCCTCAAATACGCCCTCCAGCCCGCGCCACCCAAGGAACCTCCCGCCGCGCCTGATGCTAACGCTAACGCTAACATCCCCGCTCCTCAGGCCCACATCGAGGCCGCCGGCGCCCAGCCTCCCTTAGACCTCCTGCCCCCAGCGGGGAACCGCAGTCAGTCCCAGCGCCAGCTGGGTCTGCGGCTCCATCCCCGGGACCAGGTCCGGGCTCAGGCCCAGGGTGGGGTGCAGAGGGAGGTAGGTGTGAGCATCCTGGCCCTGGGTTTCTCCAGCGTGGACATGAGCCTGTGTGTGCTGCTCTACGCCGCCTCCTGCGTCTTCCTCATGCTCATGTTCTTCTTCTTCCGCGCCCGCTCCCGTCGGTGGAAAGTACGCACCAACCGCCCCTTTGTTTAGTAGCACCGCCGCCTGGAGTGGAGTGGAGTGGAGTGGTATGGTGTGGTGTGGTGTGGTGTGAAGTGAAGTGAAGTGGCGAGGAGCGGAGAGGGGAGCGAGGTGGGAAACGGCACCATCTACTGGTCACAGCTACACACTGGACTCCTGTGGGGCGAGGAGAGGGATGTTGTCTTTCACTCACTCGACCAAGTTTCTCCTGTTTTCTTTTGTATCCTCAAAATTTCTTTCTTTCTTTCTCTCTCTCATCCTCTTGTCCTCTCATGTCTTAGTCAGTATGTATTTTTCTCATCTGTTCTTTTATCTCCTCTTTTCAGTCTTCTTTCTCTTTTTTCCTCTTTCTCTCTTTGTGTCTTAACGGCTGAATCCCAGTGTCCACCCTAAACCACAAGCCCTGAGCCCTTAAAGCATGACTAGCATAAACCAGCTTCACGATTGGCTGTTTCATGTTAGTGAAAGGGGTGTTCCAGCGCATTCCCAGGCCCTGTTCAGTTAGCATTAGCGTTAGCTGCAGGTTTGCCATTGGGTCAAAGTCTTGGAGAGTTCAGGCTCTGGGATTCAGTTATGTTTGCTTCCTGTGAGAAAAGGAAGACTTTGGAAGAAAAAGGACTTTTATTTATTTGTTTGTGTGTTTCCACTTTGTGCTTGTACTGGAAAAAGATCAAAAGACCATCAAAAAAAAAAAAAAAAACTCACTACATCTTTGTATAAATATTGCCAGGATTTAACATACTCTAATTTAAATGGTTGAAAAATTAAAAGAACATATTTTATTGATTACAAATTGTGATATGTATGTATGTCAGATTGAGCTATTTTTATGTGGACCTAACTGTTGGGGTATTTGTAAAGATTTTTATGGAGTTGAAAGAACGCATGGTTCTTACTACAGTAAAACCTTCCTTGTGCTGCCAGAACCTCACAGGTTATATGGGGTTCTGAATTGCACAGTGGTATAGCGAAATGATCGCCACCTTCTGTACAATGTTAAAGCAGAAACTCTCTTCGTAATTCGGTGAACTAGCAGAAAGTATATGAAAGATTGTTTTTTTTTTTTTTTTTCATTATTATTATTTTAATAGTCTTGCAGCCCCTGTGAGATATACTGCAGGAACTTGTGTGTCATTATTTCTTGAAAACTCTTGAATTCTTGAACATTTATGGACATGCCATTCAAACTTCAAACCCGTCCGATTTCTTCTGATACTGTTTACGAAGTTGCTACGGTGGTATTGTAGTGCTCGTGGCGAGTCGTCGTTCTTAAGTCATATTGAAGTTCGTATTCCGGTTCTCTCCGTTGGTATTTTCAAGTCATTTGACTTTGTGTTTTTTAGATCTATGAAGCATCAGTAGCTTGACAAGGAGATTTGATTGGGTATGATTGTAGCCAAGCATTCGTGTCAGGGAAAGCTGCTTGTGCTTGACTTGTGGTCAGGAAGGGACCAAGCCATTGGGTGACACTTCTGGATGCCTCAGCCTTCTCTGTGGTGATTGGTCAGTCCAGCTTTCAACGTTTCAGCCTGGAGTTCTGTTTTTTAAGGGCCTTATGTACCTTAATTCAGTACAAAAACATCAAAAATCCGTTCAGAATTGAGGAAACTACCCTGCTAATATTTAAACAGCACTTACAAAACCTAGCTATGGGGCCAGATGCTAACTTATTTTGACGGTACATCGTTTTACTATGTGCAAAGCATCTGGAATCCCTCATTTAGCACACGTGTCCTTCCTCGTGGTTAGGTACTTTCTGTAAAACATTGGGCATGCCAGAGTTCTCTGTTCACTGATTGGCCAGCAAAAAAATGTGTTGAGGGAAAACTAAGCTTTTGGGGAGATCCCTGGCCATGCTGTAGCAGAATGTGATATTGAGCAGAAGCGCTAGCCTATGTTTTAGATATGAACAGGCTAGCTTGCTCATTCTGAATGAATTTTCACCATTCTTGTACAGAATGGAAGTACATAAAGTCTTTGCACAACTGAACCATTAATTGAAATGTGCCGGACTTCTCCTTTATGTCAGCACACATGTCCCACCATCAATGTGAATGTCAGTAAAGAGCAGTTTGGGTGTCTGGATGAATTAGCAAAAACCAACAGCGGACCTCTCTGTCTTGATAAGTTTGTTGAAGGAATGTTGTGGTGATGTGGTGGATACCTGAGCTTATTGACAGTGTTCTGAGACTGTGCCAGATGAGTTGAGACTAGTCCCTGGTGTGTATGTGTGTGTGTATGTGTGTTTGCATCTGTATGTGTGTTTTAAGGTAGTCTTAGTTCAAAGTGATGTAAAAATCCACACCCAAGGATCGGACCTGCATCCACAAGAAGTTTGCTTTTGATTTGACGTAGTCTCACTTCAGAACAGGTATTGTTTTCATCCCAGATGATTCCAACTCCTCCTACTTGAACACTCACAGTCCCAGTCCATGTCCCCTTACAGACTGGACAACTGGACTGGACAACTTATGCCAGAGTCTCACTGGCCGAATCACAATGTCTCACCTAAGCACCTAAACCGTGGACCCTCAAAGCTTTACCTGGCATCAATCAGGTGATCATGAGGCATATACATGCTAGTTGAGTCTTTGAGTGTTCAGCTCAGGGCTTAGTGGGGACATTGGGAATCAGCCATTCTTTGGATGAGTATTAGCCTGTACAAGGACAAGAGTTGGAGTTGTTTTTTAGGTGAACTTACGAAAGAGCAGTGAAGTTACAAGACTCTTTCCTCTTGTTTGTTTGTTTGTTTCATTTTTGGAATATCTCTTCATTTTCTACAAGAGTCATGGAAGTGTTTGTGGAAGACGTTTTGTCTGTAACGGCAGAGTAAAGTGACCTTCATGAGCTGCTCCAGATGATCTGTTGAATCTCATAGCATCTTTCTGTTTTTAGTTCCTGGAGGGTATGCTATTTTTATGTGCAGAGTATATTTTGTTTTTTGTATATATGTGGTTTAATGTTCACATAGGGAACTCCCGCTTTTTGTATATTTAACAACAGAAAATATGCTGTGATTTTGTCTCTGAAAATAAAGAATATTTGCATCATTCATCTGAATGTTGTTACTTCAGAGTGTGTGTGTGTGTGTGTGTGTGTGTGGTGTGTGGTGTGTGTGTGTGTGTGTGGTCAATAAGATGGTGCACATCAGAGGATGATTGGCTGAGTTTGCTCAAAATACATTTTTATTTTAAAAAAAAATGAAAAAAGTGTAAACCCACTTTAATATTTTTGGATATTTTGGATAAATATTTTGGGATATTAGAATTAATATTTTAATCTCTACTCTTATTTCAAGTTATGACCCTTTTATGAGACCGAGATAAAGATTGAATTGAATTAAGTGGAGGACTGTCTAAACCAGTCTAAAAAATCACAGTATGTTCTGCTGTGTGTGTGTCTGTCTGTCTGTGTCTATCTCAGATGCACTTCTACAACTCTTTCTCATCACTGCTCTCTAGCAACACTGTACATTGTTATGGCCAGAGCCTGACTTAACAGCCTTTTTGTTAGTTGGTTATGTGTCAATACTTTATTGAAAACCTGAAAACATACATAACTTTTGTAACCTTCTCTGTATGAGTGTCTGAGATATTGTTATAGGAGAAAGTGTGTGTGTGTGGTGTGTTCTTTCCTGACTATCCAGAGAGGTATAGACCACGGTAAAGCCCCAGAGTGCACTTAGGAGAAGCAGTAAGTCTTCCCTGACAGGGCAGCCTAAGCTAGTCCAGAAGCGTCCAGCTATGATAATCAGTCCAGTGTGGTGCGTGCTCTGTCTGGGCAGGCGCAGTCTGGTAGCTCAGCTGTGTAGGAGCTATGGACCAGAGAACCTGGTCAAGATTGGCACCAGATTAAATGAAGGAAGAAAAAATAAGATATTATTCTGTAACTGAAGAGTAGAGATTTCTCAGCGATTGAGAAATAATTCATTAATAAATGAGAGAGAATTGGTTATTTCTTAATGAGCGAAGAATAGTAATTAGTCACTGAATGGCATAATTTCTCTCTCCCTCTCTCTCTCTCTCTGTGTGTGTGTGTGTGTGTATGTGTGTGTGTGTTCATATGGAAGTCAGAGAGTCCACAGAAAAGATGCATTGCCTCATTTGCCCTCCACTGTCCTGAGAGCAACCTGCAGCAGTTCCTGTAGCTTCCTGTAGATGGCGCAGCGGGCTCTGTCTGTCTCCCTGGATAGCCTTTGTCCTCAGACACCATCATCTCACTCTGCAGAAAGATCTCCCAAAGACAGACAGTGCCCTAAAACTTCATGGACCAGACCGGCATACAGCTCCAACCTAAAGCCCCTCCCTAGTGCTTTGGTTAGGCTTCGCTAGATATGCTGTGGAATTACACATGGTGTATAATATCAAGTATGATGGTGATATCTGTTAAATGTAACATCATTTGTTTATATCGAAATACTGTCAGCCCCCTGTTTGCGTCTAAATAGTCTAGCAAGAAATATTTCTTTTACAACAATTTTTGTAAGAAACAAAAATTTGATGTGTTGTGTTTGATGCTCAAAAACAACAACAACAACAACAAAGCTAAACAAAACACTGACCAGCATCCAATCAGACTCCTTAATGCTGCTGTTGCCATGGGACTCCTGTGAGTATGTGCTGTGCTGCTCTGTTAGTGTTTCACATGGTTTAAAACACACACACACTTCTGAGTGTGTGCTGCTCTGCTCTGCTCTGCTAGTGTTTCATATGGGTTAACGCACGCTGATGCCACACACACACACACACACACACACACACACATACACACCATCAGTCCCGCTCTCACTCCCTGGCAGATGCTTCTGTCCCATGTAGAGATAGGTAGTCTGAGTTAAATATTAAAAGTGGGCAACAAGCAATGTGTGTGTGTGTGTGTGTGTGTATGTGTGTATGTGTGTATGTGTGTGTGTGCGCTGCAGATTCTGTGATGTTATGTGTTTGCTTGTGTGTGTTTGTGTGTGTGTGTGTGTGGTGTGTGTGTGTGTGTGTGTGTGTGTGTTCATGCTTGTGGCAGTGAACTTGTGCCTTGTGAATAATGGATACTTAAAGTTCTAACTCAGGATCCCACCTCCAGAGAGAGAGTGGGGGGGTGAGCCCCCTACTGCCCTGCTTTAGTTTTGTTGTGGTCACATGACCAGATGATTGACAGTGGGAGATGAACAGAACAGTCACACTTAGATTCACCTACACCACCTGCCATTCTGTTTTCTTGGCAAGTAGAATCTAAGTATATTCTGTTACCCTTCATGTATGAAAGCCTTTTTCAAGAGACAGTGATGAAACAGTCTGATCAGCTGTCTACACTGTTTTAAGATCACACACACACACACACATACAGGCGGGTTATGCCAGCACAGTCTGTAGCAGAGACGGCACGGCAGAGACGGTGTGTGTGTGTGTGTGTGTGTGTGTGTGTGTGTGTGTGTGTGTGTGTGTGTGTATGCTTTACCTCCGTTTAGCTCTCTGCACGTATCTGCTGACTCATGCGGCAGCTGGCCATCTCATCCGTAAAACGGCAGGCTGTACATGCCACGGCAACACACAGACACAGACACACACACAGACACACACACAGAAAGAGAGAGAGAGAGAGAGAGAGGCAGAGAGGGAGGGAGAGACTTTACCCGTTTCATTTCTGGTTTCGGGACTCTCTGACTCACCCATGTTCCTCAGCCCCACCTGATGTCTGTCCCACACACACACTCTCTCTCTTACACACACAGCTTGTACATGTTTCATGTCTGATTTCAGGACTCTGACTCACCCATGTTCCCTTGCCCTGCCTGATGTCTGTTCCATTAATGCACACACACACACACACACACACACACACACACACACACACACACACACACATATCAGCAGTAGTAAATCCAGGGCTGGGACCACTGACAGGATCCGTCTCAGATATTACACACTAGCTTGGCAAGCACGCTCCCCATGGTGGGAATAAAGTCCCTTGGAAACTGACCTAAGTGTTTCAGGGAACACAATCAGTATGCTTACACTGTGTATGCGTGTGTGTGTGTGTGTGTGTGTCGGGAGGGGGGGATGGTGGTGTCTGAATTAGATAAAGTAGCAAGTAAAGTCGTCATGACAAGCAGGACTTTCAATATCCAAGAAGATGTAGGTTAAGCAGACATCTGAGTGGTTATTTTTATATTATGGGATATCTATATCAGCATCTACATCCTACACATTTCATGATATTTCAGCATCAGCATGTCAATTGATCTTCGTATTGATCACAACACTGAATCAGATTAAGTTCACATGTTAGTCTAACTGAATCGGCAATTTGTCTTAAGTGTGTCTGTTTGAAATTGGTAGAGGCATTTTACTGGTTATTTTGAAACACTGTCCTGCAATGCCTGTCATCAGTATTAATGATGAGTGAGTTTTGTGAATGTCTAGTGTCTGCATTAAAACCATCATTTGATGATGATGCTGAGTGAATAAAGTGAACACTTACGGTTAGTTAGTTACTTAGTCACCTGTTAGTTACTTGTATTGTGAGCGATCAGTTTACTGGTGTGGCAGAGAAGTTGCTTTCTCCTTGCTGAGGTGGTTTTCAGTCTGGCTTTCTGTGTGTGTGTGTGTGTGTGTGTGTGTGTCTCCTGAGCCGAGCCCCGCTCAGTATGCAGGCTCTGTTGTGTAGCGAGCATGCCAGTCTGTGACAGGGACTGCATTGCAGCGCTGCTTTCCTGGCACAGACGCTCTGTCTGCCCTCAATGTAAATACTCTTACGTGAGTGGCATGGCACGCATCTGAGCGCGCCCAGAGAAAGAGACAGACAGAGAGAGAGAGAGAGAGAATCGGCTGGTGCTTCACCATGCGTTAGCATACAGACGCTGTTTTCCTGGACGAGCTGTGTGTGTGTGTGTGTGTGTGTGTGTGTGTGTGTGTGTGGTGGGGGGGGGGGATTGTTCTTCATCAGCGTGATGGCTGAGAGACGATGGTCTCTCTGTCTTTGTCTTTCCCTCTTCTCTCTCTCTGCGTCTCACCGTCTCCCTCTGTCTCCATGGTACATGCACACATTTAGTCTCTGCAGGAGCACTTATCCGCATCATCTCTCTCTCTCTCTCTCTCTTTCTCTCTCTCTCTCTCTTGTGTCCTTAGATGACTTTCCCTCAGTCTCACACCCTCCCCCTTCCTGCCTGTTCTCTGTGTCTGTGCCTATAGCCTCTCCCCCTCCCTGTACCATACTGTAGATGTTGCATCGATTGCACACACACTCCCACAGACACACACACACACACACACACACACTCACACTCACTCACACACACACACAGATACACAGACACAGAGACACGCAGGCGAGTGAACGAGTGAGCGAGCGAGCGAGCGAACGAACGCAAGCAGGCAGGCAAGCAAGCATACACACAGACACAGACGTGAGCACATACACACATTCACACACACACGCTCTCACACACAGTGGCTGGGGCTGCTCGGCTCTCTCTCTCTCTCTCTCTCGCTCTCGCTCTCTCTCTCTCTCTGTTTCTCTCTCCGGCTGAGTCTGCACGGGAGAGATGGGGGAGTGAGATGCCGGTTCGGCCACCTCTGCAGAGCCGTCGAGGCGAGGAGCCCGTCCGCCTCCGCCACCGTTGCTTCTCCTCCACGTCCTGGACACCACCCACGCTAAAGGTCAGACTCTGGGCTTCTTCTCTGAGGTGCGGTGCGGTGCGGTGTGGCGTGGTGTGTGTGGTGCGCTGCGGAGGGCTTTGCCGGGGCACTTAGCATCTGGACTTGAGTGTTTCCTCCAAATCCTAGTGCAGTACTGGCTAGCTGACTGTGGCCAGAGGAAGAGGAAGAGATAGAGGGAATAAGAGAGAGAGAGAGAGAGAGAGAGAGAGAGAGAGAGAGAGAGAAGGAGTGTGTGAGAGAGAAAAAGAGAGAGAGAATGATAGAGAAAGTGAAAGAGATATTTTCTGCCTCATCCGACTCCAGATATAGCATGAATATTTCAGGCTGCTTTGGCTGCACTAGACTGAACTTGTTTTGATGTTTTTGCTTTTCTTTTTTTCCACTTCTTCTTCTTCTACTTCTTCTCCTCTGTCCTGGCTGCTGTGTGTGTGTGTGTGTGTGTGTGTGTGTGTGTGTTTGTTGCTGGCGGGGGTTTGTAGATGCTTACTGCTCAACAGGTTGTGACTGTGAGCTGAGAGCACGGCAAGAGTTTTGCGAACTGCTGTTGCACTTGTCAGAGCATCGCTTGACCCCCACCAGCACCTCCACCACCACCACACCACCTCCTCCACCACCACCACCGCCACCACCACCATGTCCCATCTCCTCCACATGGAGATCCCCAACTTTGGGAGCGCAGTGCTGGACAGCCTCAACGAGCAGCGCCTGCTGGGTCAACACTGCGACGTGGCCATCATGGTCAACGGCCAGGCCTTCAAGGCCCACCGCGCCGTGCTGGCCGCCAGCAGTCTCTACTTCCGCGACCTGTTCAGCGGCAGCGGCCAGTCGCTCTTCGAGCTGCCCTCGTCCGTCACGGCCTCCTGCTTCCAGCAGATCCTCTCCTTCTGCTACACGGGCAAGATGACCGTGTCGGCCAGCGACCAGCTCATGGTCATGTACACGGCCGGCTACCTGCAGATCCAGAACATCGTGGAGCGTGGCATGGACCTGATGTTCAAGGCCAATGCACCGCCCTACTGCGACTCACAGACCCCAGCCGGCGGCGACGATTCGGCGGGGGGAAGCCCGCCGCCACTGCACGACAACCAGCACCAGACGCCCATGCCCGCCTGTGACATCAAACAGGAGAAGGTAGAGACGCCGCTGTGTTCCCAAAGCGAGGAGGCGCGGGGCATGGGAGTCGATGTCGGCAGCGGTGAAGGGAAAGGAGGTTCTGGTGGATCGGGGAGTTCCTCCTCCCGGGGGGGCCCACTGCCCAGGGGCAGCGCCCTCTTCTACAGCGGGATGGGTGCCAATGGTGGCCTCCTGGGGGTGTACCCGTACGACCTGGTGTCCGGCGAGAACACGAGCCCGGGAGGGTCCAGTCTCCCGGCCACGGACAGCCCCACGTCACACCAGAACGAGGATGAGGACCTGGAAGAGGATGCTTACGATGGCCTGCCCAGCGCCAAGAAGCTCTATGGATACTCTATCAACCCATATGGCAGTACGTGTCTCTGTGTGCTAGCGGTGTTTAGCTAACCCTTTCTTGGTTCCACATGTATCAATGACAGACACACACACATGCTTGGAATTAAATCTCTTTCCATCCTCTCTTCCAACACTCCTTTCTTTCATATTTACTTGTTATTTCATCCCTCTATTTCTTTCTATGTCCTGTCCTCTCATATCTTCATTCTTCTTGCCTCCATCCATCCACCTATCCATCCCTGTTTGCATCCATCCACCCATCAATCTTCCAGTCCAGGAGAAGATGGAGCTCTCCTCCATCCCCGTGTCCCTGGAGAGCCGCTACTGTGTGCTGCTGGGGGGCGACCGTGAGGCTCTTCCCGCCAGCCTCATCAGTCAGATTGGCTACCGCTGCCATCCTGCCCTCTACACCGAGGGCGACCCAGGAGAGAGGTTGGAGCTCATAGCAGGTAAGCAGATGATAGCCCTATGCCTCAGACCCAATGACATGGTTAGGCTAGGTTACTGTTACAAAAACATCCTTCACAGCAGCAGCAGAAGAACAGTTCATTAAGGCTTAGGTGTAGAAACCAGACAGTAGCAGAGCTTCTAGACTATACTTCCTTAATAATGTCAGTAAAAACAGCCTGGTATGCTGGTTCAGCTGCTTAGCAGTAGAGGGCTGGGTTGGGCTGTAGGCTACAGTGCTGCTTTGAGTAGCTCCTCCGCCAGAGAGAGAGAGAGAGAGAGAGAGAGAGAGACAACGAGAGAAAAGTATCTGAATGACACGGTTAAATGGCGTCTGGGTCTGTCTCCGTCTCTGTCTCTGCTTCAGGCTCTGGCGTATTTATGACGCGGGGACAGCTGATGAACTGTCACCTGTGCGCGGGCATCAAACACAAAGTACTGCTGCGACGCCTCCTTGCAGCCTTCTTCGACAGGTTGGTTTAAAAGCTCTCCTCCACAGCGGACAGTTCTTTTCAACAACAGTATCCTTTTCATCCACCGCTGTCTGCTTATGGTGAGACACCATATTGTAAAACCATGAGTAGCACTGTTGTGTCAATGCTGAACGGTCGACAACACATCCTGGCAAAAAACAAACATCTCGTGTTTCTGTGATGCCGTATAGCTTTGGTTGCTACCGTGTGTGAATACTGCATGCGCCCTCTTGTGGCTGACTATGATATTGTCTTTACAGAAATACATTAGCAGACAGCTGTGGAACTGGAATTCGCTCGTCGAACTGTGACCCTAGCAGGAAGCCCTTGGACAGCCGCATTTTAAACACTGTTAAACGTGAGTATCTGGGGGTTGTTGCTTACTGCTAACTGATAAAGTGGCATAAATTTTATGAATTGTCTGTAAATATTATCTGATTTTGTATTGTAGTTGAAGTGTAGTTCTTCACTTTTGTCGTTCACATAATAATCTAATAATAAATTAATAAAAAAAGATCACAAATAAATCATACATAAATTGGTAATACATTTAGTGGTAATTAATAATAATTTAACTGAAGAAAACAGTTGAGTGCCATACTGAGGCTTGGGTATGTCATTATACACCACAATTCTATCAAGGATCAACATGTTCTTCTTTTCTGTGTTTACCTTCCGGCCTTTAGTTTACTGTCAGAATTTCGCTCCCAACTTCAAGGAGAGCGAAATGAATGTCATAGCTGCAGACATGTGCACCAACGCCAGACGCGTGCGCAAACGCTGGCTCCCTAAGATCAAGTCCATGCTCCCCGAGGCGATGGAGGCGTACCGGAGTGCCGTCGTGGTGGGCCCTGCAGACGCGGGCCCCGCAGCGAGCACCACCACCTTCCCCTTCGAGGCCGAGTTCAAACACCTGACAACAGCCAGCCTACAGGTGGAGCCGCACCTGTACGGAGACGCACGCGACCCGCTCAGAACTCTCGCTCACTTTTCAGGCCAGGACGGCAAGACTCCCGCAAGCGAGCAGGAGAACACAGAAGCGGGGAAAGGCAGAGATGACTCGGAGGAGGGGAGAATCCGTGCAGAGACAACCACAGAGAGGGGAGTCCTCAACATTCACCCCGGCAACAAGAAGGCTGACGGCTCTGGCTCGTCCCCCCCAGCAAAGGCGCACAGCAGCGAACAGCAGCCCACGGAGAAGGTTCTTGCAGAGGAACAGTAAACTGTGCATTTCCCCCCTCTGAGTCTGACCTCCCTCGTGAACTCTCCTGACTACCCCCCATCCCTCCTCTCTTCTCTCCCCCCGCCCCCACTGCTCTTCTCTACACAGCCGCGCCGCTAAAGCCAGAGAATCTCGTGCAGAGCTGCGCAAACAAGCTGCAAGGAGACAGAGAAGCAAAAAATGGCCTACGTATCTGACAGAGAAAAACACTGTAAAGTTACCGCAGTCTACATAAAATGGCATAGAGCTCTGAATCCAATATGCTGTCATACTTATCATCAGTAAACTGACGCAGGAAGACACACTCACACACAAACAGACACAAGGAACACACACACACGCAAAGACACAATTTCTGCCTATCTTTCACACACACACACACACACACACATAAGTACACACACACACATTATCACACATGCACACATAAAAAACACAACACCCTGCATATCTCTCTCTCATACACACACACACACACACACACACACACACACACACACACACACACACACTCCCTGACTGCTTGTGCAGGTGGTGCAAATGCATGTGAAGCTCTTGCAGTCATACTCGGCTCTGAAAAGCGCTCTCTGAACATATATACTCAACAAAAACGGAACCAGGACACTTTGCATGGAAAACTGCTTCTAACTGACAAAGGACATAATAATTTTGCTACACAAAAGATTGTGTTCTTAAAACCTTAAAAAAAAAAACGCCAGCTATTTGTCGATCCGTTTTGGGAAAGCTGTTAATGACTATCATAGAGGAAGGGGATAAAGAACTGTTAAAGCTGCACTTTTTTTTGCTTTCAGTGTGCTTTTTTATAGACGGGAACTTGTGTAAATCCAATCAGTATTCATGTATCTAAGATAGCATCCAGACTGGGGAGGATGAGGAACCAGCTCTCTGGTGTAGAGCCACTGAGATGGAGGCTGAGATTAGGGCACAGACTGTAGTTGCAGAGGGGAGAGAGATCCCGGGACTTAAATAAGTTTCCAGACCTTGGAACGGACCCTTCCAGGTCAGGCTCAGCACCAGCTTTACATGTAGGCCAGTCTGGGAACAGAACAGTTTCAGTTCAGGGCCAAATATGTTCCGGAATCACATCAGATTGGGTGAAGATCTGTTCCGGAATCTGTGTTAAAACAAGGCTTGGTTGGTTCAAGTAATGGGTTTGTTCCAGAACTTGCCTAGATCAAGTGTGTAAGGGGGTTAGAAGTTTCCCAGAGAAGGTGGTATGTTATGTGTGTGCGATGGGGCGGGTGTGATATTTGACTGCAGTGGGGCGTGTGTGATGTGTAACGGCAGGTGGGGTTGGAGGGGTGTATGGGACACTCTGTCAGACACCCTTCTGGGTGGAATAAAGGTTCAGCTCCTGTTTCCATCTGGGACTCACCATTTGTTCTTTCTGTGTGTGTCTCTGCAGGATCAAATAATAATCAGTGTCACTTCAACACTTCAACACACTTCACCTTCACAAGCAGGGCAGCTACCAGTCCCGGTAATGTTATGGCAAACCTCAAGTACTCTTCACAAGAGATTCACACAGGATGAAAACACAAGTTTTATTCTAATTTGTTTAGCCTCTTACAGTTCCTTAACAGTTAAGGATACAAAGCACTGCTAATTTTACAGTCACGTCCTCATGTATAGTCTTTTTCCTCGTTCCTGTGTGTCCTGTCCTCCACTCTATCCATGGGCCAGGTCTTCTGACTTCACACACTTCAGCCAGAGTTTTTCTGTCTCCTCCACTGACAGGGCATCTCCCTCCACTCTGCAATACAAAACAACACAAGCGTAACCACAGCAGAGAATGATAACAACAGCATCAAAGGGATAAATAAGGGGGTCAGACTCGAGGGCTCGGTAAAAGAAACCTTTTTTAGTTGTTATTGGCACTATTAAAAAGATCTGAATTCATTTGAACTTGGAGAAAACTTTACTTTGTTACTTTGGAGTAACTTTAGTATAAAGTGATGACTACAACAACAAAACACTAGCGAGCCTTTGCTGTTTAGCCACCTATAAAAACAATTGAATATAATTTTAATGTTAGCGTTTTAAATGCATTGATTGGGCATTACATAGAAGCAATAGCTCTGTTGTTCAGCCACTTGTTAAAACAATTTAATTTGGTTTCAACAGGTTAACACTGTGTTAAACTTTCGTTAAAAAATGGCTAAGCAATAGCACTAGAACAAGAAGATTTCTTCTAGAAGCAGAAGATTCATTCTAGAAGCAGAGGATTTCTTCCAGAAGCAGAAGATTCGTTCTAGACTGTGAAGTTTAATCAGGGGCACTTGGAAAGTAGGGCACCAGTATTGATGACTAGAATCATAACTACAAAAATTTCAGTTTTTATGTACAATTGATAATTATGACAGACACCTTCACAGTTAGCGTCCACGAGCCATCTATAACACTATGACACCGACAACAATATCACTGGGGGTCACTTTGAAACTGATTTTGAGAATATCAGAATGATGACAGTCTGTCATGAGATTTTAGACTAAATCATCAACATGAGGAGAGACTTTATACTTTGCTGGTCAGTTTGGACCTTTGGTCATTGGTCCTGTAATGGACAATCCATAGGTCAGATGTTTGTGGTCTCTGTACAGGGGTTTTACCTGGTCAGACATGTGAGTATGAGGTGTGTGCAGGAGCTGTCAGTGGTGGTCCTGCAGTGGTCCAGGTTCTGGTGCTGCTGATGGCCTGGGCCCACCTCCTGGTCCTGTCTCCACTCGTGAAGGACGTGCTCAGCCAGACACGCTGAGGATTCTGGGAAGTCCACGTCGCGGACGGCACGTGTCAGCTCACAGTTCCTCAGCTGCTCGCTCTCCAGGCGAACCATGTTCCACACACACCGTCTGGAAGGAGAAATACAACACACATACACACACACGCACACACACATACACACATACACACAAACACACACGCACACACACACACACACACACACACACATACACACACGCACACACACATACAGACACACATATACACACATACACACCTACAAACACACACACGCAGACACGCACGCACGCACGCACACACACACACACACACACTGTCTGTAGGGACAAATATTACACACCATCAGAGGAAATATACACACAAGCAAAACCCACACTATCTAAAGAAACAGATTTATTCTACTCACATCATCTGAAGTGACAAATAGGCCTACACACACACACACACACACACACACACACACACACACACACACACACACACACACACACACACACACACACACACACACACACAAACACATACACACACATACACACACACACACACACACACACACATTACAAACACAACACACACACACAAACACACACACACACACATCATAAAGGACAGATATATTCTCCACACGCACACTGTCTGAAGGATCAAATATATTTTCTGTGCGCTGTCTGAGAGGAAAAATACACTAGTCTGTGCTTGTACTGTAATGCACACAGTCACAATGGAGAAGCACTAATGCTTATGCCTGTATTCCACACAGTCTGAGAGCAGCAAGGACGGCAATCTGCTCCTCTGCTGCTACTAACCGTGGGCAACATATCAGAATGATAGGATGTGTGGGACATGATGTGGGTCTGTTGTAGGATGTGTGTTGGTGATATGATATATGATTTGGTATGTGTGTGTGTGTGCGTGTGTGTGCGTCTAAGTGTGTGTGTGTGTGTGTGTGTGTGTGCATGTGTGCGCCTATGTGTGTGTGTGTGTGTGTGTGTGTGTGTGTGTGCGCGCGTGTGTGTGCGCCTGTGTGTGTGCGTGTGTGCGCCTATGTGTGTGTGCACGCCTATGTGTGTGTGTGCGCGCCTATGTGTGTGTGTGTGTGTGTGCGCATGTGCGTGTGTGTGCGCCTATGTGTGTGTTGAGTTGGTCCCACCTGAGTACCTCCAGAGGGCCCAGGACGCTGCTGACTGCTGCTGCAACCCAAGAGTCTCTCATCTGGGCCAGGAGGATGTTCACTGCCCAGCACACTCTCAGCAGGACATCCAGCAACATACCACCATAGTACAGCACCTGAGAGAAACAGAGAGAGACAGAGAGAGAGAGAGAGAGAGAGAGAGAGAGAGAGAGAGAGAGAAACAGAGAGAAACAGTGAGGGGTATGGGGCAGAAAGAGAGAGAGAGTCAGAGAATCAGAGAGAGAGAGAGAGACAAAGAATGTTCTCTCGACAACAGTTCCAGCAACACGCTAGTGTTATACTGTGAACTCCCTAAGAAAGAGAGGGCAGGGGAAAGACATGTATGTGTGTGTGTGTGTGTGTGTGTGTGTGTGTGTGTGTGTGTGTGTGTGTGTGTGTGTGTGTATGTGTACCTCATGTGTGTACAGCAGCTCTCTCCTGAGGAGTCCGTGGCCCTGAAGTAATGTCCAATCCATGCGCAGGTCCCAGCTCACACACACCAGCACACTGAAGCAGGTGGACACAGCCCACAGGTACACAAATGCATTCATTTCCCACACGCGGCCAGGGTGTGCTGCAGTACACACACACACACAAACACACACACACACACAGATGAACACACATAAGCAAGGAAGCAAATGAACACATGCCACACACACGCATGCATAAGCTCACACACACCAGAGCAATTTTGTTATAACTGTGATATAACATTGTAATAACTATACTGTTGTCATTATTGTAATACTAAGACCTTCATGTCCACATCTGTATCCCTACTCACCTCTGGCCCTGTTGTAGAGTCCGGCGAAGAGGACCATGAGGAAGACTGTGGAGTATTTGCCGGCGTTGAGGAGGTGGAGGGTGTCTCGGCTATCCCAGAACTGCCTGAGGCACTGGGCCAGACGCAACCAGGGCGGGAAACACTGGATCAGACATGTCGCCACCAGAGATGACGCACCACAGCCCACGGCCTCTGGACCACAAACAACAATAACATTGAACAAACAAACAAACAAACAGACAGACAGACAGAAAGACAGCGAGACAATCTAACAAACAATAGACAAATAAATGTACAAAGAGCAAATGCACATCACAAGCTAACCTGTCTGTTCATGATAAACTCATGATCAATGATCAATCAATCATGATCAATTATGTACTTTGTTGTTTCTTTGTTTATTTGTTAGTTTTAATGCAAGTTCATGCTTTGATTCAGTACATTCTTACAGTACAGTACAGTTTGAGATGTTGCTGACTATTCACCGGGAGGCTGGTAGCCCGAGGTCAGTGTGC
>PYXC01001626.1:567500-632500 GCA_015244755.2 Tenualosa ilisha
CTAAAATAATTTTTTTTCATGATGCCCAGAGATGGGTGGGGCTTCTGAGGGTTTTTCACATAGTTCTCTCATCTGTTGTGGGCCAGATGCGGGCCAGATGCGGGCCACAGCCCGACTCTTATTGTTCATCAGTTTTCACTCAGTTGCCAATAGTAGCAGATAAACTGTTCTTCCGAGTTGCCCAAAGACACATTACAGTATGTTTGTTGCTTCTGTCTCCCAGTTTCTCTCTCTCTTTCTCTCTCTCCATCTCTCCTACTTACTCTCTCTCTCTCTTTCTCTCTCTCCATCTCTCCTACTCACTCTCTCTCTCTCTCCCTTTCTCTTTCCCTCTTTCTCTCCCACACACTCTCTTTGTCTCATCTTTCTTTTGATCTTGGACAAAATTGTAGTTATGGATGTAAGCAACAAATTGTACAAATGATCCAACTGATGGGTGTTACCCAAACCCTGAAGGGCACTGTGTTCTTACGCTGAATGAGGATGAGAGCAAAGAGGATGAGGAGAAGGCCACAGATGACTCCGATGCGAAACATAATCCACGTCTGTTCTGACTGGACAGGAAGAAAAGTTATCAGTTGAACTGAAATCAGGAATTAAATTTAGAGATAGATTTATTGTGAAATTAAAAGGGCATTTACTTTAAATATGCTCAAAACATTTATTTACCCTCCTCTGCAGTTCAGGTCTTTGTTTATTTTGATGTGTGTGTTCATCAATATTTTATAGTATTCAAACATCAATAACAGTTTAGTTGAATTATTTAATCGTTACATTATGAAATCTAAACACAGATATGGGGTTGTAGACAGAGCCTTACAGCCTATGAGCTAAATGAACAGAGGGAGGTTTAGCCTAATGGCCCACCTGCTGCAGGGTTCTCTGTGGTATCCTCAGTCTCCTGAGAGCTCTCTGTCTGTCCTCCCCCTCCAGGTGACACATCAGTGCCTGGGGGAAGAGACAAGGCAGCGTACTCACCATTAAAACTCTTGTTTCAGATCATACACACTTAAAGGAGAAATCTGCTGTGATTTGTGATCCTGTTATTTGAGGTCTCTGAGTGCTGTTGGCATGAAAAAAGATCAAGAAAGTTTGTTATAGTTGAGGCCAAATGCAGCTAACACTAGCCGAAAGGGGCTTAGTACCTTACTTTCAGTTTCATCTTTCAATGCCCCCATCAGTCAACAATAGCTGCCGGTATATTACTTGGCCTATGTTGTATCAAATTTTCTGGTTCTTTTTACCACGGACAGCATTCGGTGCCTCAGACAACAAGACTATGGATAAAGGTCCTATGTGGAGTATGTGGAATGTTTAAATGCTGTAGAAACAGCATCCAAAATGCTGTTGAAACAGCAACAAACTGTATTGATATACAACATCTGGAGCTGTGGTAGCATAGCACTTAAGGAACCTGCTAGCATGCTAGTAGCGTGGAAATTGTGCGTTTGAATACCGGGTTGCCACTGTTGTGCCCCTGAGCAAGAACTTATCACTAGGTTGCTCTTGGGGAGACTGAAGTAATTGATAGCTGACAAATGGAAGTCACTTTGGATAAAAGCAACCGATAAATGCATAAATGTAAATGTAAACACCCAGACACAACGTTGTCCACATATCCTCTGAAGCATGCTAACTAGTGTTGAACCTGTGTTCTAAAATCACATTCTACTAGATAGATAGATAGATAGATAGATAGATAGATAGATAGATAGATAGATAGATAGATACAGTAGATAGATAGATGGATCCATAGATAGATAGATAGATAGATAGATAGATAGATAGATAGATAGATAGATAGATAGATAGATAGAAGTACGAAATTAAAGAACTACTGAAGTACTGAACTACTACTGTTGAATATGACGCAATGCAATGCAATGAAGACTTGAAACCAAAACTGCTCAGTGTAATGAAAAGTGACAAAGCACTTCCAAATAGGGTCTTTGTGAGGACTTTGTGGGGCCTTTGTGACTTGATCTCCAAATCTGACCTCCAGCTTGTCCATAAGCTGCTGGGTTGCATGGCTGTCGGTGTTAATCAGCGAATCATCCAGCTTCTCCCTCTTCCACCTCTGACCCAGCTCGGAAACAAACTTAGAGTCGTATTTCTTCATGATCTTACAGAAGGCACTGTAGTTCAGCTGCTGAAATGACAACAACCATAACAACACTCTCACTCTGGAGATACCACAAGTACATTCACAAGCGCATGATAACAACTAATAGCAATACACACTGCAATGAATCACAAACTTCCTGAGGAGTAAACAAGCCTATGGTGATTGGTGATAACCAACACAGAGTTGCAGTTCATAAATTGAAGTTGTGATTACTCCTGAAGGAAAATTTGTCCTCCTGTGTATTTGGCCCATGGATGGGCCATGTGTAGGCACACACACACACTCACACACACACACACACACACACTCAGAGCATTGAGCTCTGAGCTCTGATCAGGGCAACACCCAGATTCTGGAGCAGAGTGCTGCCAAGCACCCAGGAAGCAATTGGGGCACCTCATCCATGGATGTGGAAGAGCACTGGACAATCACTTGCCCTGTCCACATTTTTACTACACCAGTTGGGCATTTAACTGGCCACTGCTTGGTCATCAGTCCAATCCCCAAACCAGTAGACCACAGGTGTGCTAATATGATATGATGCCACGGATGCCCTGATATCATCATTTACCCTACCTGGTAGCTCTGCAGGTACACCAAACTCAGGTGGAGTTCACTGGTGACTAGCCTGAGCTGCTGAAGATCAGAGTTGCCTTTACAGACGCTTAGCAGTTCAGACACAGAACCTCCATGGAGACTCCAGCACTGATCCTGGGTCAGGGTTTGGGTTTGAGTTTGGACCTTCTCTGTCTCTGAGGTAGAGGAGTGTTGTGGGAGGGATCCAAAGGCAGCCATCTTTCTCTTAGCCTCCATCAGCTTCTCTGGGAGACAGGAATAGAGTATTACCTCAAACACACACACACACACATGCATGCTCAACACACAAGGCATGATCACCATACACATACAGACTCCTCATACACACAGACGTGCACACACACACACACACACACACACACACACACACATGCACACTCAGCACTCACACATAAGCTCACTAGACACATGATCTCCACACACATAGACTCCACACACACACACACACACACACACACACACACACACACACACACACACACACTGAGATCAAAATCACTGCCATTCAGATATGGCCTAGCCACCAGAGACCTAGTTAATTTGTGTTTACCTGAGTAGAAGGCAGTAACTTTAGTCAGCTCATTCTCACAGCATCTGAAGAACTCCTTGTGTGCAGCTTTGAGGTGCTTCTGATCTGCCAACATGAAAGAGGAGAGGAGAGGAGAAGACGGAGGGAAGGGGAGGGAGGCAAAGACGAGAGGAGAGGAGGAAGTAGGCAATGAAGAGGAGAGAAGGAAGATGGAAGAAGAAAAAAGAAGGGGAAGAGCAAAAGATGGGAGAGAGAAGAGAAGAAAGAAAGGGAAGGAGAGGTGAAAAGAACAGAGGAGAGATGAGATGAGAGAAGTAATGAGAAAAGAAGAGAAACTCGCCTTGTTCCCTGAGTGCACTGGGGAGGTGGAAAAATACTAATCAAAGCCTTGCATCAACCAGCACATCTCTGATCCTGAGGAAATGAGCTGCTGCTGGTTGAGTGTGTGTGTGTGTGTGTGTGTGTGTGTGTGTGTGTGTGTGTGTGTGTTTGTGTGTGCATGCACGCACGCACATGCATGTGTGTGTGTGTGTGTGAGAGTGTGAGAAAGGTAGAGAAAGACAGAAAGAATGTGTGTGTGTGTGTGGGAGAGAGATAGAGAGAGTATGATGAATATGCATGTGTGTGTGTGTGTGTGAGAGAGAGAAAGAGAGAGAGAGAGAGAGAGAGAGAGAGAGAGAGAGAGAGAGAGAGGATGAGTGCGTATGATGAATATGTATGTGTGTGTGTCTGAGAAACAGTTTGGTGCATTTGCAGGAGTCGTGAATGGTGGCGTTTCTGGGCATTCCACCTACTCCTCCCCACTCTCAATGTCATCGCAGGCCCCCCATCCACACATAATATAGCGATATAAGATGCCTCAATCCTCTCTCAATCAGCACATGATCATATTACATTGACACTTAAGATCCATCATTCAACTCTTACATGGTTATGACGACTCCTTCCTGAACTGTATTTATTGAGGCTGTAAATGTTATTGGATTTTCAGAGGTGTGATGCGTAGCTGCTGTTTTGGCTTGAGTCCCGCCTCTTTTATGGGGTCATCAATTATTAATGTGACCTCTGTTGCCTCTGCCGTGACTCTTCCCCTAAGTATTCACAGTCAGACCTCTATTCTGTTACAGCAGGAATAATGAATAGGCTCATGGTATACCAGTGTGGACACGCCTGGCGCTGGAACTCCTCGTCCGCTTCACAGAGGAAGGAGAAGGAGGAGGTTCTAGACCACTGAAACACAGTCTGTTTAAGAAACTAAATAATCCTAATTTAACACTCTTTACAAACATGGCATGAGAATAGAACTAGTTGATCTTGTCTTATGTGTGCAACCGGCAAGTTTCAGGATCCACATCAGCTCGACTTCCTTAACGCGTGGCCGTCTGAAGCCTGATTCCAGCTAAATGACCAGACCGAAATATTCCAACTATACGGGTTTCTGTTTGGTTCTTGGTGTTTTGTTTTCTTTTGTTTTCTTGTTATGAGCCAGCTGACAGGACCCAGTGAAGATCTTTTTCAAAGACCTATGTGGATTGACAAAAATAAGATTTTATATGGCTCTTGCCTTTAGTATTGTGACGGTCAATAACAAAGGGTAACACTGGGTGAAGCCAATGACAAAGTTGCAAGGCTGAATTTTCCATAAACTGAGCTGTTCCACTATAAGTGGTGCATCACTCTCCATATTAGATAATTGTTTACTATTCAAATGAATCAAACTCAAACTTGACCAGAATGACTCTCCTACCAGACCCAATGGTACTGCAATGACCAATAGCAGAGAAGTTGACACAAGGCTCAAACAGACAGTTACCTTCATCATAGGATCCTTTGCTCTCCTCTGCACTCAGGATGGACTTTAGCATCTAGACGGTCACACAGACATGAATACCATCACTCACTGCTGCACTAGTGTCAATGCAGAGTCATACACGTAATCTACTGACAAAGCACCAAAGTGATCACGCTTGAAAAGCTCTTCTCCAAAATGCTACGTCTCCATTTTCATTTTTTATTGTGCTTCTCAGTTAATATTAGTAAAATCACAGTTTTGTTGTTTTAGTTGGGCAAGGACGAATCAGAAAACATCAACCCAACTGCAACTGTCTTGATATTACCCAAAAATCCAAAAAAAAAAAAGATCTCAAATTAAAAAAAAAGATTGAATTTAAATGGCTGTTATAGCGCTTTGGAAAAGAGCTCTTGGCTTGGAGGACCAATCATTCATGTCTGAGGTGTGTGAGGTGTGAGGTGTGTGAGGTGCCTCTCTTACCCCATAGCAGATGTACTTCCTCTTCCATTCTGGGATCATGTGTGTAGCCAAGAGTTCTGAGAACCTCATCGGGGGTAAGGGAGACTTCACAAGAACACTTCAGACTGGAGCATGTGATTATAAGCGTCTGTGTAGATGTGTGTATGTGTGTGTGTGTGTGTGTGTATGTGTGAGTGTGAAAGAGAGAGAGAGAGAGAGAGAAAGAGAGAGAGAGAGAGAATGCTGTGTGTAAGAAATATGAGTATGCTATGGTGCTTGTATGTGTGTGTGTGTGTGTGTGTGTGTGTGTGTGTGTGTTTAGATTGTTAGATTGTGGATGTGGGGTGTACGAGGACGTGCGCATGCAACTGTGGAGTGTTGTTTCATAGGTGATTAGTTCATCCCACACACACACACGCGCGCGCAGACACACACACACAAACACACACACACATACACACACACACACACACGCACACACACACACACGCACACAGGATTCGGTTGGAGAAGGAAGGTACAAAGGCGGTCACAGTTTAAGAGCAGAGAGAATTAGCCTCCATTAATAATGAACCACCTTGTGCTTGTGCACACACACACACACACACACGCACACATTCATACACACGTCTGTCTGCGTGGCCGTGGCATAACCTACCACAGTGATGGAGGAGCCGCTGTTCTCTTTGTAACTTTACTTTTTAATGAAGCCTCTGGGAGGGCCACACCAAATGTACAGCATTCAAATGAAGCATCATTTGCCACCTCCTACAGCTTCTGCAAGGACTTCTGCCCGCTTGTACTTTTGAGTCTGTGGCGTTTTGTTTTATTTTATTTCTAAACACAAAGATACCCTGGGGAGACTATCAAAAATACACACTGTTAGAGCTTCAAGGTAGTACACAGAGTCTTTAAAGCAACACTATACAACACTCTGCTTCTCTTTCAGCAATCAACTTGTTTCCATCTAGGTTCCATCTTATAGCAAAACAATCACTTTTTATGTAAGGTCATGTTAAAGGTGAAACCCGGTGTGAATAAATCCATAGCCCAGTTGTTCGAATACTGTAGATAGGAAAAAAATAATGAAAATTGTTACAACCTAGACTGATAGTGAATCGGCAGCCAACTCTAACAGAAACTCATTTCAGTGTCATTTCCCTATGCCCTATTCAGTTACAGTTAACTGCCGCTTTGCTATTCGGTCTCTGTTGTATCAAATGTTCTGGTTCTTTTCCCTACAGAAAGCACTAAGTGACCTCAAACAACAGGGCTATGGTAGATTAATACACATCACCCAAGGCCATCCTTTTTTCTGGGTAGAAAATGTCCTTCAGCTGAATTTAATTGTTTATGACACGATGCATACCCTCCTGGTGACTTGCCCTCCTGGCTACTAATCTTCTATTTTCATAATGTAATTAAATAATAGGTTTAGCCTTAATAGGCCAAATGCAGATATTTGCTATGCAACTTGGAAAACACACTAAGGCAAGAAAATCCAGGTCTTATACAGTAAGTTCAGTATGGAGCAAATGGACACTAGCATATCATCTGTACCCACGGTACAAAATAAACACCCACCCACCCACCAATATATTTGCTCTTTTACAGACAGTTTAAGGCTGTTTTGGTCACATCCTGTAGTGTTGTTACAAAATCTTCTATCAACTGAACTGTAGTCTACAGTTGGATTTAAACAGCAATGACAGCATAATTTTTCCCCTTAGTGATAAAAACTCTGATACTTTTTCATATCAGTGTTAGCAAAGTAATTTGGTTGCTGTATCATTCACTGTGTGCAAACCTGGCCAGCTGACAAATGAGTGAAGATTTGTGGGATGTGTAGCCTATGTAGAGAAGTTGCTGACGAACGCAGAATCACACCTCTGGAGAAAAGTGGAGCATTGTAGGCTATTTCAAAAGCAGGCCATTGTGTTCCTCTGTGCTGTGGATGGGGCGATGCATGCATGTTAAGGAGACCTTATTTTTACCTCCTTATAGCCAACAGCTCTAAGACAGACTACAGAGGAACCATATACTATACTATAGTGTGAGAGTTTGGGAGTGAGTGTTGATACAGTGACATTAGGACTGTGGACTTTAACTTGTCAATGTCACCTCACAAGCAGTTCAGAAAAAAGTGTTTTTCTTATTTTTAAAGTAGTTTAACTGATTGCGTTTCTCTTATGTTATTGCCTTGCTTTTAGAGCCCGAACAGCACTTTCTGTCTTCTGTTACTTAGTGTTTAACAGTGTACTATACTGCATGCTGCATAAATAAACTGACATCTTTAAAGGCTCAGTGACAGGATGACATTATACTTTCTGGGTATAATATTGTAATACAGCACTTTGATGTACACTACTTTAGAAAACTCAGATGAAAAAAACAAACAAAAAACAAACTGTCTATCTAAATAAATACAAAAAGAAACAAACACATATGTGTATAAATGATACAGTAATAGAATTTATTAAACAAACACACTGTAGGCTGGTAATTCACATTAACACATTTTCTCAGCCCTGCAGGTGGCTGATAGGGTGAGCATTGTGAGATGAGAGTGAGATATCTGATGAGAGATATGGCTGGGTATGGCTTCCTCACACCAGCATCATTTCTCATCAGTGAGACAACAAACTCACAGCATTTTCCTCTGACATTTAACACAGCTGGAAGTTAAAGGAGCTGTGTGTAACAGCTTTTGGCTAAAATATCCAAAATGACCTAAATACAACAACAGAGTGGGAAGAAACTACTGGTGTTATGTCAAAAACATCTAAGCATTGCTTTGTTTACATATTCACTGAAGCTAGCATGCAAATATACTAGCTTCAGTCCAGCTTTCCTATATAACATTGCATACTGCCTGTGGCTGCTGTATCCAATATACATGTAATGTGACCGAATTTCAAGCTGCACTCAAGACAATGCGAAAATGAAAGTATTTCATGAGACTTGATCCAGGTCTGTGCCACTGGTTACTGGTGATTAGGGATCTACAGACCAGAGAAGGCATGGAATACAAACTGTGTGCCACAGGCTATGAAGCTAGACCACAGGCAACTCATGGAGCATTTCACATTTTCATGTTTTCAGTCTTAAAAGGTCTTGAACTGTTTGAGATTTGGATCTGATTTAAAGGCATAGCTGACAAGACTACAATTTCTTACCTATGAAGTTCCCCCCTCAGTCGCCGATTGTTTTTTAAACTAACATCATCATAAATTCAACAAAACAACATAAATTTAACATAACAATGTAAATTCACACCAATACATATGTTTGCAAATCAAAGAATAGGAACCAGCAAAGATCATTTGCGAAGAGTGATGTTGTCTGACAAGAAAATAAACACGATTTCACTTTCATTCATTTTCAGTTTCGTTTGACATTGGGGCGCTGTCATGAAACTGTCATGAAACTGTGAAACTGTCATGAAACTGCAAGTCTTGTAACTGTGCATGGAAGCACCGGGGGGGCCCAGAGTTCCATTGACCCCGTCACGAGCCATGTGACCATCAAAGTGACTGAAAAGCCTAAAAGTGACTAAATAACCTAAAATCAGCATAAGATGTTGCCTGGTGGGCCTTTAAACTTGGAACAATGTAACAGAAAGAAGAGTTGCTGAAGAGTTGGCTGAGAAATGGCTGAGAATCACAGTTGTAAACCTTCTTGTCAAAAACTTTTAGAGCACGTTAGCACCATAATATTGCATGCAGAGAGAACACTTCACTTGCATAGATTAACACTTCACTTAATGAAAGCTAAAAAAACAAACAAACAAAAACACAAAAACACACATTTTCAGCTAAATTCATTCAAGGCTTCACAAATACTTTGTTCAAGGCTCCTTTAAGATTAAACATTTTCAAAAAAGAATTTATCTATTAAATTGTAAATAAAGACAACAATACTGCCTTTCACACTGCTGTATCTCTGTAAATGTGCATATTCTTTGCAAAGGGCACATAGACCACTCACTCTGAGGTATTCTTTAGGAACGTAATATTAAAAAATCATCACAATTGATCTCTCTATTAGTCTCTGCAAGTGAATGATCATATGGAAATCGTAACGATCACGTATCCAGCGATGACATTTCAGTTTCACACCCATATTCCTCTTCAGGCATGAGAAATCTTGCTGCATATACAGTCATTGCTCTGTGCAGATTTGGCAGAAAATTCACAGTTAAAAGTCTCCTTTGAGATCATAACTCAATGCTCATGGATATGTAATGAAATTAGGCATTGGAAGAATGGCCTGATATCCTAGCACTTGGATAGGATGAGCTTGAGCAGAGATGGGGTGATTGCTTAGATGGGGTGACTGTATTAACCAGTGCAAGCACAGAAAGCTCTTGGGCAGAGTAATTATATTCAGTGGTCATTACTGTGCGTTCACACCACGAGCTACTTAAGCTGTCCGATTGCTTATGCCAGTCATAAAAATTCACTCATGACGTGCCCGCCCGCATTTTATTTACAGCCGAAAAGCATCATGGGTAATTTGCACAAAGCAGGCAGTTTTAAACTTCTTTTAGTTGCTCTAGTTACCCAAACTTCTTTTAGTTGCTCTAGTTACCCAAACTTCTTTTAGTTGCTCTAGTCACCCAAACTTCTTTTAGTTGCTCTAGTTACCCAAACTTCTTTTAGTTGCTCTAGTTACCCAAACTTCTTTTAGTTGCTCTAGTCATCCAAACTTCTTTTAGTTGCTCTAGTCATCCAAACTTCTTTTAGTTGCTCTAGTCATCCAAACTTATTTTAGTTACTCTAGTTACCCAAACTTCTTTTAGTTGCTCTAGTCATCCAAACGTTGTTACTCTTGTCTCTTTAGTTGCTCTTGTCCATGCAAAATGAATCACCTTCTGAGATTTTACAGCTTCAGCAGCTCTTGGTGTGAACACACATTTAGACTGGGAGAGTGCTTCAGCAACGGCCACTGTATGAACTATGTATGTATGACTACATGGAGACTACATGGGGAGTATCAAAGAGGAATGACGACACAGATTACAGACTAGGGTCCCAGTTTACATGGCCATGCAAATGACATGCATAACATGACTGTATATCAAAAGCAAATAATAAACATAACTGAAGAACTGAGGACTAATATATATATTATTTGAATAGTGCAGGGGAGATACTGCACTAGGTACTGAGTGAAACAGGTAGATAAATAGATTAAAGATGTATAGGATGAATATCAAAAATAAATTGGGTTAAATTTTACTTGTGGTCGTCAACATAAGAGTGACATGAGCCCGTCATAAACATGGCATGACACTTCGCTAATGACTTTATGAGTGTTGTCATTACGTTACGTGCCATTTGGTTTTTGTAATGTCTGCACCTCAAACAGTGTCAACTTCACACTTAAAAAACTGAATGACACTTAATGACAACAGTCAAGAATGTTAAAAATGTCATGCCAGGCTCGTGTCACACTTATGTCAACACCCTCAAGTAAAGTGTTACCAAAAATAGGCTTGGAGCAGGTGAGACTAGCACACAGATAATAGTGCTTAGGCAAGGGTGGCACTTGTTCATCAGTGTTATAATATATGTATCATCATCTCATATTGTGCTTTTGTAATAAACTTATTCACTCTTGAGTATTACAAGTGTCAATCAAAGACTGAGATGAATTTTATGTTGTGTGACCATGGAGATCTAGGCTAGGTGGATATCCTGGTGGCATGATGTGTGTTACAGGCAGGTTGTGTGTACAGGGTCGCCGTGTCTGTTATGGAGTGGGTGTGTATCTTGGTGGGATAACCATGTAGACGAGGGTATCTTGGTGTGTTATAGGCTGGTTGTGCATGTGTACAGGTTAATCATGTGTGTATTACGGAGTGGGTTTGTATCTTGGTGGGATAACCATGTAGATGAGGGTATCTTGGTGTGTTATAGGCTGGTTGTGCATGTGTACAGGTTAACCATGTGTGCACTACGGAGTGGGTGTGTATCGGGGCGGGATCACCATTAGGGCCTGTGCATTGCTGGGCCTCCACATGAGCATCTGGGCGTCGTTGGCGTTGGGCTTGCCCAGGGCGTTGGGTGGGATTGGCTCATTCTTGGGCAGCACCTGTGGCTGTTCCTGCAGCAGTGGCTCCAGTAGCTGTGCCCTTTGACCCAGCGGGCGCTGCGGGTCGACGTCGATGCGCAGCCGCATCCGCCAGCGCACCGTGCGCAGTAGCGTGATCTCGCCCGACGTGTCGTTGCGTGCCACCAGCCACGTGGTGAAGCGCTGGTGCCGCCGTATGCCCGTCAGCTGGGCGGGGCTGCCCACGGTTGCTATGGGAACGCTCCAGGTGACGCTGGGATGGAAGTTGTCGTTCATGGAGACGGTGAGCCTGGTGTCGCGCTTGGTGGGCCCCACGACCGTGTAGATTTCACTGGTGCTCCCGTACCAGGGGTAGCTCACGCCGTCCGAGTCGCTCAACGCCGACGTGCGACCGGAACGCAGCTCAGGCAACTCCCAGCTGGACCTACCACAGGAGGGGGAGGTATGAGGAAGGAGGGCAAAAATACCCAGTTACATAAATACACACACACAAATACACACTAAAAGACACACACACACACATGCATACTCAAAAAAGGCCCACAGATACCTGCACATCACACTACTCCAATGCAAAAGAAACACAGGCAGGCACACATGCAAAGACCAGAAACTCCCACACAAATGTTAGGGGGGAAGGTAGTTCAGGGGAGGGTGCATAATGTACAAAGAGTTCAGACACAAAACCCTGTAAGTTCATTTGCAATGAATTTAATTGAAATTTTGTGACACAACTCTCTTAATTATCGCCCAGCCTGGTCTCTCACGGGTCAATTACTTACACACAAACACACACACACAGACAAACACACACTGATAGGGCCAACACCACCTGACTTCCTGGATGGAGGCTGACTCTGGCCTGTTCCACTAGGAACTGGATACTTCCCAGAGGCAGCTGCTGTCGGGGTTCTTCATATTCCCTCTAGCTATTCTCTTCTCCTAGCTCAAAGTAAACCCTAGGTCCAGGAAGTGGACCCCTACTGTGCTAATGGAGGAGTATGTGTGTGTGTGCGTGTGTGTGTGTGTGTGTGTGTGTGTGTGCGTGTGAACACCCACAGAAATAATCCATACCCTCATACGTACTCTAATTGCTGTGCTGGCCACAGCAGGGGATAGGTTATTAATGTACAAGCTCCATCATCAAGGCACTACAATTACAAGTGGACACATTTATAGTATGACTTACAAGAACACCAATAGTATATATATATATATATATATATATATATATATATATATATATATACAGTACTTACAGGCCTTCATTTCCATAGTGATTGTAGAAGTCCATCTGGTTGCAGGCCTGGATCCAGCCTATGGTCCAAATTTCTTTCTTGAGCACAGGTGGAACCAGAACTTGGGCCGAGGCCCGGAAATAAGGGGTCCGGTAGCGCAGGACCACATCGGACAACTCATCGATAGTTGTAGGATTTGGATCAATTGAAGCGTTCAGTTCAAGGACCGTGATAGTGTCAGAGAAAGACGGTTTGCACGTTCCACTCTGGACACACCCCATTGCATTTATAACTGACTACACACACAATACATGACCACCCGTGAGCCTATTGTGGAGAGAGGTGGGCCTTGCTTCTGTTTGGCCGTTTTACAGATGACAGAACGACCATTCAAGGACTAAAGGACATTGTCAGCTATTTCTGCAGCCCAACAAATCTTTTGCCACTTTACTGAAGTCTTTGAGTTCCAAGTAGAACTCACATAAATGTGGTTCATAAGTGTAGCTTTAGCCGGACAAACTGATGTCAGTCTTTGTCAGGTAAAATGTCTGTCGAAGAAATACAGGTACTACATTGTTTCTAATAATGATTTAAAAATCATAAGCGCCGGTAACTTGTGTCTATGATTCATAAGGGTTAGTTTATCACTTGATAAATAGTCTAGCTGCTTAATCGCTTATACAGCAAGCAAAAATCCAATGCAACATTTCGTTAGTGGAGTATTAGCGGGACACTTTTGCTTGTTTCTAAAGGATGACAGAATTTTTAGACCACATGCAAAGAGTCACATGTACCTGTTGATTAAGCTAAATTCCATTTCTCGCGTACTGTGCGTGAACCAGCTATGGTGCGCAACTGGTCCTATTATCCTAAAACGCAAACTATAATCCCTTTGCACTTTACATAGTGTCTTAATTTCCTGGTGAAATGATGAATCAAAAATTGTACCCTATAGACAGTATCCACTGTCAAGTGCGAGAATTAAAATGGCTTATCTCCCCAAAAACGATCTACTTCGACGAATTTACGAACACTCGCCATTTGACAAGTTTAATCAACAGGGGTCCCTTTGCTCTACTGTGCTAACTACATCGCGCATAAGTAAATCCTTGGCAGTTCTATTTAATTCCGTCCTTGTCCCAATAAAGACTAGGCAGGTTCCCTAGCGTGTAACGGTATACTTCAGCTGTTGCGCCCAGCTTTTTTTATCCAAGCGGCTTTGCATGGACACAGCCTAGGAAAGCTGATGGTTTCTGGGAAATGTAGTTATCAAGTTCGGCCCAAAAATATTTTATATACTCATGCTAACATTGCAAATATTCTCGTTGCACAACATGGTTACACTTAGAGAGTGATTAAATGTGAGGTAGTATTTGTTACCGTCGATTGATCACACATATTTACACGATGTTTTTGAGGCCAAAAGACCCTTCTCTCTTATTGGCCACAGAGGTTGCCATTCAATCCCTTCCTCTGCTTGGAGCGCAGTGCGCGCATTGCCATGTGGTTGCGTTTCGGAAGAAAGCAGTTGGCCTGGCTATTTTTAGGATAACTGATGAAGAAGTCGCTCGAGTTAGTCCAGCAATATCGGATCGGGTAATGGACATTTTGGGGTATCTGTGGTTGTCGTACAAACAGTAGAATCATTTGGACGGTCGATAACCTATCATTGGCGAGTCAATCAATATGCCAGTGACGCAAGGTCGATCCAGGAGGGATCGGAACAATGCTTTGAACCGGCCCGAGTTCATGTCACTGAACCAGCCGTTAAGGACTAATAATGCTGAAGTTCGAGGGTCTGGACGCAGGGCTGCTAAACAGCAATGTCAACATCAGGCGTCCGAGAGCGCGCAGCCGGAGGGCGCGGAGAATAACAAGGAGCGGCGGGAGTCTGTCAAACTACCCGAAGAGGACTGCATGCAACTCAACCCGTCTTTCAAAGGGATTGCTATGAACTCACTTCTCGCTATTGACATATGTATGTCCAAAAGAATGGGGATCTGCGCGCACACCACGTCTTCATTCGGCAGTATGCGCTCCATGGTGAAGCTTTTGGCCCTCACTGGTCATGGCATTCCCTGGGTCGTTGGCACGATCTGGTGCCTAACCAGGAGCAACACGTTGGCAGGGCAAGAGGTTCTGATTAACTTGCTTCTGGGTAAGAGTTTTTCTCCAGCTGTAAATTGTTCTCAGTAGCCAATGTTGCACTTTCCAATTCTCAGAAGTTCGTTGGCACTTCACTTTAATGCTAGATAACTTATCGTTCCTCTTTTGAGCCGAATGGTTATAAATAGGCGTTAGCTGCAAGATTTATCATTATAACATACCATTATGTCATTATAACATACCATTAGAAATTATAATACAACAACGGAAGATGGCATGGGAAATCATCCGCTGAAAGTGTCTCTAGCGAGCAGGTGACTGGTGCCTGTGTGGTCGTGATCAGCTGCATCTCATTCAGAGTCAGCTGACCCCTTTGTGTCTGGTGATGAGAAGTCCATTGTTGACAACAACAGAGTGATGGTCCTGGTGTCACTGAAGCCTGTAACCTGTAGAACTTGATAAAGTATATAGTTATAGTACTGTGATGATCCTGGTGTAAATTAACTGAAGCCTGTAACCTGTAGAACTTAATAAAATATATAGTTATAGTACTGACAGTTACATAGAAGCAAACGACAACAGATAGAACCAGAGTTATAGAAGTTATAGAGCTAGTGACAGACAGTCAATATTGTCTTGTACTCTGTATGCCAGTACTTTATGGTACTGAAGTTGGAGGGAAGGTCTGCGTGAATCAGACGGCATTGTAAATGTTGAGATGTTGACTGCAGCAGCTGTAGGATCAGTGATGCTTGTTCAGTCTTTGTGCTTTTAAGTTTGTCAATGTGGTTATTCTTCAGTTAATAAATATAACTATTTGAGGAAAGTTTTAAAGTTTAGATGTAGTTAGGCATGTTTTTGTGAGTTGTGTTATGTTGTTAGTTTTGACACATCAGGTACAGTATGCTAGTCAGTATGTCAGTCTTTGAGAAGTTTGCATCCAGTGAGCAGTTGTGTGTGTGTGTGTGTGTGTGTGTGTGTGTGATGGCAGCAGCAGTTTGAAAGGCTGCGTCTGAGGATGCCTTTGGGTTTGTAGGTCAGTGGCTGTGGGAATAGAGAAAGCTGCAGATGAGAGCTTTGTCATGGGCTGGCACAGCCCCTCCCTTTGTGCTAAAAGCTTCACACAACACCAGCTCAGAAGGCAAACACAGTAGGCCTATCTGCAGTGACTAATCCACAACCGGATGAAACCTCTCCATTCAAACCATTCCAAGTTCCAAGTATTACTGCTTTAAAACCAAAATGCAAATTTGCAAAACACACCACCCACATCTGACCTAGGACCATTTGGCACCGACAAAAGCGGCTTCACACGCCTCCACACCTCTGGTGAAAGTGTTTGTTGGCAATGTAGACTACTGAAGACCCTTTTCTGACTATTTCTGGGGGTAGGACTACTTCAGCTTCAACATTAAAAGCTGCAAAGCTGCAATAGTCTGCAAAGATGCAGAGTATATGTAATATAATAGTTTCACGCTTACATGAATTATTGAAATGAATGACCTTTTTTGACAATATTCTAATATTCTAAGACCTACCTGTATTTACTAAATTGATTTGGAAGTTGGTTTGAAAAGTTTAGTGCTTATTGGTGCTTGGGGCGGTGGGAGTGTGGCGGTTAAGGAACCTGGCTAGCATGCAAGTAGCCTGAAAAGTTGAATCCCAGCTGCCACCGTTGTGTCCTGAGCAAGGCACTTAACCCTAAGTTGCTCTAGGGGAGACTGGCCCTGAACAACTGATAGTTGACAAAAATGTAAGTCGCTTTGGATAAAAACGTCTGCTAAATGCATAAATGTAATAAGACAGATCAAAATGGCTGTAACTGCATGGACTCCTTTTTACTTACATATGCCTCAGTTAAGGTATTTGCCAGATTCTTTCATCCAAAGTTACAAATAAGTAAAGTTCCTTTATATAGTTTTCTATTCTGTATCTATTGTAGTCTGTCATGTAATAGATGAATGGATTGATGGGAGGATGCATAGATGGACAGACAGTTTGTTTATGCTGTTGGAAATTCAGTACTGAGGATATTTTCCGCAAACAAGTAATGTTTTTTTATGCCTTGATTCTCTCCAGCGCTGTTGCTGGACATCATGACAGTGGCAGGGATGCAGAAGCTGGTAAAACGCAAAGGCCCATGGGAGATGACGCCCAGCTTCCTGGATTACCTGGCCATGGACGTGTACTCGTTCCCCGCGGCCCACGCCAGCCGCGCCGCCATGGTGTCCAAGTTTCTGCTGGCGCACCTGGTGCTGGCCGTGCCGCTGCGCATCCTGCTGGTGCTGTGGGCGGTGCTGGTGGGCACCTCGCGCGTGCTCCTGGGCCGACACCACCTCACGGATGTGGGGTTCGGCTTCGCCCTGGGGTACCTGCACTACACCCTGGTGGAGATGGTGTGGCTCCCATCAAGCACCTGTCAGACCATCATCTCTCTGGGCAGCTTCAGCTGGATCCCCATCTAATCATGGTTCAATTTCACCACCCCCACCCCCACCATCCCTTAGCACTAACCAAACCCCATCCAACACCAGTCTGTCTGTACCTTTGTTTGTTTGTTTGTTTTGGGCTTATATTTGTTTGTGTGTTTGTTTTTCTAAAAAGGGATGTTGTTCAGCCCATTCTGTAACCCTGTTGTACCACATTCTGATTTTGTTTATATTGACTGACAGCGAATCAAATGTCTCTTTGGTTGCTCATCACGCAAAGAAAAATGTCTTCAAACAAAAAATAAGCAAAATACGGGCATAGAGCATGGCATCTTAGCATGGAACTGGTGTGGTCCAGTTCAGGGCTGTGTCTGAATGTGTTCTGGCCCAGAGCCGATCTATAATCTGCCATAATGTGTATGTATTTGGGTGGAACATGTGACACATTTGCAACTGCCACAAGCCAATTGTGCACTATCGTTGAATCTGCAATAAGTATTGTGCAATAGGTTTGGTTGTGGATCCGCCATTGTGGGATGCATCCTACTTATAACGCAAGGAATTGAACACCTTTCCTGCGTGTGTCTGAAACAGGTTGACATCCACACTGGTTCTGTTTTGTTTTTGTGATCCAGTGCTTTTTTCCATGATATATGCACATCTTTTAGCAGGTTGTTGTTTCTACTGTTCAGGAGGTTTCAAGGGCAGAAAGACGGTTGATTAATAGCTGGTTGTGTAGAAGCGTTAGTAAATGCCCTGCATATGTGCAACTTGGGGAGTGAGTGTGTGACTACTCAGGGACTTTCATGCTGAACATTGATTGGAGATAAAATTGAATTTTTCTTAGATTTTTTTTTCCATTCAAAGCTTTGTATATGGATTTATACTTCAGGATTTTGAGCAAAAATGTACATTGCAAGACTGAATGTCTTTTATTACATTTGTGGAATTAAGTCCTTAATATTTGTAAGCATTCTCTTAATGAATTATCAACATTTGTAGTGCCGTTCCCTTAAAATCATAAAGGCCTTGCCATCAAAAGGGACAATGTTGGTCTAGCTTATGTGTTGGGTTGTAACCATTCCTTGTGGGATATGTTCCAGTCCTTTGAGTGGAAAGTGAACAACATCACAAAAATGTAACAATCATCTATGCAAACATGTCAAGCACACGGACAGGCAACTTTTATGCAGCTGCTTGACTGAATAACAGTAACCAAATCTGGGTGACCTTTTGATGGTTAAAAAAATGTGCACGTGCACACACACATGTATGTATGCACACACACACACACACACTAATGGAAACTTTTTGATATTTTCAGTATAATGATGATTGCCTTTTTCAAGAGGCTATTGGTCTATTTTGCACACAAGGAAGTAAGACTTAAGGCACGTTGGTACTTGTTCATGAAAATATTTTTGTAATACATCAACGTGTTACTTATTGCCCCATGTTTCACAATATTGTCAGCTGCCTTGTTTCAAAATATTTTTATTAATAATAAAAAAGAGAGTAACTCACTTGCTTGATGGGACTAAAACTATTAATTTAACTAATTTAACAACAGCATGGCAATGTGTTAGGGTTTGTCAGGGTCTAGTGCAGTATAACAATGTTAATGCCTAATCTAAAGGGCAAATGAGTTGTGAATACATCATACTCTCGACTGGCAACCTTTCCCTAGTCTGTCCCTCTGTTTATCTGTCTGTCTGTACACTGTCTTTGTTTGGGGTTGTGTCCTTTGGTTTGCAGAAGTGTAATTCTCAAAAGTTAAGTTTCGTTGAACCTGATCATAAAAGATCTTTGACAGAATCTGAACATTTTATATGCTCTTTTTTATTTGCTCTAATTCTGTTATTTCTTTTAATATTCACACCCTTTAGTCATTGCTTTCATCAGTACAATGCCAATGGAATCCAAACAGGAATCACATTATGCAATTTTCAATAAACAAGGTGATCGTAAACCTTCTCCAGACAGTCCTAGACTCATGAAGTACTTGGTGTTGATGTTTGATGAAAAGCAAAGGTTTCCTTGATGTTTGACTCAACACCTTGACATTCACAATCAGTGCAGTCTACCAGTTCTGACATTGAGCCTTTTGGGCTTCTACATAAATTAAATGGTATGTTCAGAAATAGCATTGAGCAAAGATGACATTGAGCAAGATGTGTGTTTGCAGTGATAAATCTGTTATTCTCCCACAGTCTTGCATTCCTAATCTGTATTGTCTTACTGTCCACTCCTGTCCCTCAGGGGAGTGTGTGTGGGGGGTGTTATGGTAGTCGTCTGCCTTAGTACCTCCTAAAAGTCCCTCTGTGCCCTGCAGCTGTCCGTGTCACTCGTCCTCCCTGCACCCCATTTATGCCTGCGATCAGGTAACTGCACTGTGGCGGGCACCTGACTCAGCAATCTATAAATACCATCTGGGCACGGGCAGGCAGGCCGGCAGGCAGGCAGCTACGCATTTGGTGCAGCAGACCAAGGCTATCAAAATATCAAGTCCTCTTTCAATGCCTTACATTCCCTTGGCTGAGAAAAATGGAGGCTGGGAGAAAGCTCTGCAGGCTCGAGAGAACACTCTTCTTTCATTTAGTCATTATAAAGCAGCGACAGAGAAGACAGGCACAGCAGTCTACTGACATGCCACAGGCACAGGAGGAGGTTCATAGTGCACATAGATGAAGGGCAATTTCTAGCAGGTGCACTTTACAACTCAACAGGTTTAAAGGGTCATTTGGCTGACCTTCATTTTGACTCCCATTATTCCTTCAGCACAACTTCATCTAATACCACTTGCAAATGTTAAGACTCATAACTGAAATCTAAGTGTGAATCACTTAGCTACCTAGGACAATGGTACTTCCCTTTCTCCCATAACCTACATGGCCTACTATGCTTTTAAGCTATAGAGCAGAGGCATATGAGAGCTCTCAAATGAAATTGTGTTTTCACACTTTGTTTATAAAAGGATTATAAGGCTCTTATAAAAGGTTTAAGGGACATTATTTCTTTCCAACACTTTTAGTTTGAAATGTGTAAAGTATTACTGTAGGTGAACTCGGAACTTCAAGTTCACTTCACACTCATGCATAGCCATGGACATCGGCATCTACAGGAATTCAATGATAGCCAAAGAAAATATCATTGTATTTTCTGAAATCCACAAGATAGATAACATTTTGACCAGGGAAGCTAATCCAGCTGAGTATTGCTGGATCAAATTTGGACAGGTCTGCGTTGACTCGTAAGTAAAATTAAGTTAATGTGAGCTCCATTATGCCTGACAAATGTATGCATATACAAACATTTATGCATTAATCCTCCTTAACACAGTTTACCTCAGTGGTCCAATGTCAACTAAGGGGTGCGCTTTTTTGGGCATCGCAGGCGCACTGCGTTGAGTATGCGACGTTTTCTAGCTTACCCAATGACGCACTGACGTCCGTCCGTTTCCTCATTTAGCAACGTGGATTTCAACTCACACTAGCTAACTGTATTAGAGTTATCGGCGGTAGCATTTGAGCAACTTTTTGAGGACAACTGTGTATACTTATTTTTATTTAGATAAAATCAGAATTGTTAACATGGCCGAAAGCGACTGGGATACAGTTACTGTGCTGAGAAAGAAAGGTTCTGCGGCTCAGTCAAAGTCCAAACAGGTAAGCTAACAGTTAGCTAGCCAGATGGCTTTAATGGTATCGATATGTTACTAGCTAAACAAACGTTAGCCATCTGTCTGTAGCATGTTATGTAGCGATGGCTAACATACACTCGAGTTGTTGATTTCGTATCTTAAAGTATATTTTACATTTGGTAGAGTTAACAGTCAAGTTTTGGTGGAGTTCATATTCGGTCTCATCCCTCTAAGTAAAACAGGTTAACGATAGCTATCGTCATCCAAGTAAACTTGAACTGAATCAACGTTAACAGCAGGGCCAAGTTAGCCAAATGAACGTTAGCTGTTTTTCGTGAAATCGTCCTACTTGTTTATGTATGTTGGTCCTTTAAAGTAATTTATCGTTATCCCAAACTCTTTATTGTTATATAAACTAGTCGGACAGGACGACATGATAAAAATACGCTAAATCACTATTCAGACAGGGGCTTGTTTTTCGTCTCCGCAACATTATCTCATGACTGCCAAGTTACTTCGGTATTACATCAGTTACAGATGAGCGTCGTTGTGACGTTAGTTTAACAACGCAAGGCGCATAGAGTTTTACAAACGGACGTTGAACTGTTTGCTTTCTCTTTTGCATGACAGGCAGTGACGGCTGCTCAGAGAAGGGGTGAAGAGATCGAAACGTCGAAGAAATGTATGCTCTTTCTCACTTATGTTACTGGTTCACTTCATCTTGTTTTCAAAGCATACCAAAATGTTTATTGATTAGTCCTAGGCAGCATCATGCATGTGTTTTATTGTGTGTGTGTGTGTGTGTGTGTGTGTGTGTGTGTGGTGTGACAGGGTCTGCAGGACAAAACAAACAGCACCTGGTGACCAAGAATACAGCAAAGCTTGATCGAGAGACAGAGGAGCTGCACCATGAGCGAGTCACTCTGGAGGTTGGCAAGGTCATCCAGAAGGGCCGCCAGGACAAGGGCCTCACACAGAAGGATCTCGCCACTGTGAGGACACACACACACACACACAATACACCGCTCTGATGTTCAAACACAAACACACTGCATGCACACACAATACACTGCTCTGTTGTGTACACATACACACAGACAAGCACGCACACGCACTCACAATACACTGTTCTGATGTGCATACAAACACACTTTTGCTCACGTACATACAGATGCACTCTCTTACATCCCTTACTCGTCTTATGACTCTCTTGCTCATATTATTTCCACTTGCCACTCTCTCACCTACTTAATCACAATTTCACACATCCATTCACTCACTCACTTTTACCATTACATTTCCAACCTCGTCTCTAATTATGTTCTGTCAGTCATTATTTCTCCCTCACACATGCACTGTCTCTTGCCCTCCTGTCCTCAGATTGTTCTCTCACTCGCGTGATGTTAAGCGCTGCCTCACTGCGTTCCCATCATCCTACGCTCCTTTCTTCTGCCACTTCCCTCATCCTCTCTGAAGTGGGTTAACTCAGTCAACTCACTCATTCAGTCAGCACAGTCATTTCACTCCCTCCTTCACTCACTCTACTCGTTCACTCTACTCATTCACTCAGCTCACTCACACCACTCTTCACTCACTCCAAACATTTCTCACACTCCTTCCCTCATTCATTCATTACAATCACTTCCCTCACTCTACTTGCTGACACACTCACTCCCTCCAATTATTTCACTCACTCACTCACTTGCTCACTCACTCACTCAAACCACTCCTCACTCACTCCAGTCAATTGACTCACTCACTCACTCACTCACTCACTCACTCACTCACTCACTCACTCACTCACTCACTCACTCACTCATTCATTCATTCACTCCCTTAAGTCATTTAACTCTCATTCACTCACTCAACTCACTTCAGTCATACCACTCCTCAATCACTCCACTTGACTCACTCATTCACTCACTACAGTCATGTCACTCTCACTCACTCCAATCATTTTACGCACCCCCCCCCCATTCATTCCTTCATTCCAATCACTTCACTCACTCTACTTGCTCATTCACTCCCTCCAATCATTTCACTCACCCACTCAGACCACTCCTTACTTACTCCACTCACTCCAATCAGCTCACTCACTGGCCCAGTCTCATTGTCCACCCTCACAGGCTGACAGACTTAAATACATTAACATTCACGCTAAGTTAGCAAGAGTTTAGGGGTGTCCCGCTGTCAAAATCTGAAGTGCATGAGGGCCAGGTTGCACCCTTTCTGAGCCCTCTCCTAAAGCAAGCATTGCATGCAGACTTTGCTAAAGGGAATTACCCACAGTTCATAGTGTTGTGACATGAAACACTGGAGAAAGAAAAAGTCAACTGTAAACAATTTATAATTACCAAGAAACAGGCGTGGTTGCGGTGTGACTTTAGTGGTGTTAATTGAACGATTTATCACAAATTGCATTGTGACCTTGCAAAGTCATTCACTAAACCACTTTAGTTAGTGAAGTCCGTGAGGGCTCAGGGATTAGTTCACAGGGGGGACATTGAAACTCAGCCACTGACTTCACTCACTTCAATCACACCAGTCCTCCCTCCAGTCACTTCTGTCACTCGCTCATTCCAATTACTTCACTCACTCACACCACACCACTCATTCACACACACACACACACATCACTTGTCATTAGTGTCCTGCACGGGGGCATGGGTTCAGGTTGTATGTGGTTAAGTATTGAGGGTACGGTCGAGCACGGGTTCACAAACTTGGACCCGTACAGGACCCTGCTCTTCACAATTCATACATTCAGATTTTTATGATTGGTTTACTTTGTGTTGCAGAAAATCAATGAGAAGCCTCAAATAATCGCAGACTACGAGGCAGGAAAGGCGATCCCCAATAATCAGATAATGGGCAAAATTGAGCGTGCTCTTGGTAAGTAAGCCTATTAAGGCAAAAATAAAGTCAGCTCTGATTTCAGTGCCCAGGGTTGTGGATGATGGGGCATGTGTCGTTAAGGCAAATCAGTTAAAGGAGAACTCTGATATTTTTCAGCCCAGCTCTTGTAAGAGGCCTTGATGTACCTGATGTACTTTCCACTAATATTGTAAGCGGTTACAAAATGTGACTACCAGGGCTGTATTGGAACCCTCTAACAACAGGATCTAGGTTGAAACATGCTAGAGTTTTTCACCAGTGTTTCTGGAGAACTTTAATCATCATTAGTCAGCCAGTTAGTCATTTAATCAGAACGCCTGGAACGGCTTATGTAGTTCTGTGCCCAGCAACTTTATACAGTATATAGTGTAGTGTATATATACTCTATATTCTTCAATCCCATGAGGGAAATTTGGTCTCTGCATTTATGCTATATGTGTATTTGTGACACATGCATTTCACACCGAAAGAGTGAACACGCACACACACTTTCCGGGAGCAGTTGGCAGCTTGCTGCTGCAGCGCCCAGGGAGCAGTGTTTAGAAAGTTGCCCCTATGTATCATCATCTGGCAGAGGCTAGTTTTCACATCTCCTTCAGTTGTGTGTAATATGATTACTGTTGATCCTGTAGTATCACTGGTACTGTAATATTTTCTTGTCCTGCAACGTAGGGTTGAAGTTGCGTGGAAGAGACATTGGGCTACCTTTGGATCCAGGCCCTAAGAAGAAATGAGGATAAAATCCTCGAAAGCGCATTCTTCCCTTTCGCCTTTAATTTCATCCTGAAAAAGTCCTGACCAAAGATGACGGAGGATCAGGCATCCAAGCTAACTGTCATGAGCGGATAGGCTAAGGCTTTGAACACACTGCATTGTCAAAATCACACCTATTGCAATGTCCCTGTCTCATTCTGTAAGATATAAGTTAATTCACAATGGAAGTGAAGAGCGTTTACGTAAATCAGCACAGGTAATGATCAACTGTTGCTCACTTGAAATATGTGGTCATGGAATGTCTTTTAACACAATAAACACAGAATTTTGATTACCAGGGTTCTCCAGTGTCTATATGAAATGTAAGGGGGGGGGTGTGGTGTGATTGATATATATATTTTTATCAGCATATATACATTAAAAGGGGGGGGTGATAAATTCCCCCTTCTTCTTGACAACGTCTGTTTCGTCTATTACAACAGACTTCGTCAGGAGAACAACTTCGTGTGGAGAACCCACACCTTAACAACCTGAGAGTCGTTAAGGTTTTCACACTTCTCCAGAGTCCAGGTGTTGGAATGTCCTGATGATTAGATGGGCCATCAGGGCAGTGATTGTACGTTCTACTTCAAAGGAGCGTGCACAGAGCGTACACATAGTCTGATTATACACCATAATAGTAGGGGGGGGGGGGGGGGGGGGGTGATAAATTCCCCAGACCCGTCGTCTTGGCTCCCCCTTGCCGTAGCATTGATGTTGCGGCATGTCATATTAGAAGTTTCACGTGAGCGCCTGAACCGGTTGACGTTCAGCCAGGTGTTTGTCAAGCACACAGAGCCTTAGAGTAGCTTGGGGCTGAGTGCCTTGCTCAAGGGCACAACGGTGGCAGTCGGGATTTGAACCCACAATTTTCCAGGCTACATGCATGCTAGCCAGGTTCCTTAACCACTACGCCACCACCACAAAGTACACACAGAGATCTTTGAGTAATGACTGCTTCAACACATGCATGTCTTAAGAGCCACCCTTATCAGTAGATAAAATGCTTTAAAATTATTTGCTCATTTGAGCTCAGCGCAGGCGCACAGGAGGGACTATGTAAAAAAAAAAAAATCTGCTCTGGCTGCTTAAGGAACTATATATCAGCAGTTAAAGATTCTCCTCGGAAGATAATAGCAAGCGGTCCTCGTTGCCATAGTAGACGAAGCTACTGTTGCTAGCTAGTAAACACATGATAGTTGTAACAGGTAATCTAGCAAGACACCTTTGCTAGTTAAAACCGCCTGTGATTTAAACAGGCGTCTGTCTACCGCGTTAGCCAGGTGAACATCAGTTTACATAATTCCTGAAGACGATTAGAGGACAATCGTTTGTTGCTTTGAAGACAAACGGGCCTAAGCCACTCGCTGGAATATCGCAACGTCGTCCTATACTGTCTCAAAAACCTTCGATTGGAAATTGGCTGTGTTTGGCACTTTGGACATCTAAATAAAGATGCCAGGAAGACTAACGTCATCATAAACATTGATCGAAGTGTCAAGATCAGGAGGATTGACTAGATAACATTTTGGGAAATCGTTCGATTTTGGGAAAAAATGTTATCTTCGCACTGTGCATACTTTGATTGTATGACAGTTAAAACGTCTAAAAATGACTGAGAGATATCCACTGGCGGAGAAGGCTCTGTCGGAGGGCTATGCCCGTCTCAGGTACAAGGACACATCGCTTCTCATTTGGCAGCAGCAACAGTTGGATTTGGAGAAGGCGCCCCCCACAAACTACCTCCGCCGGAGTCAGAGCTCCTGGTACAGCCAATACGGGAACCAGGCCGTGGTGGTACGGGACAAAAACAAACTTGATGGCACCTCTGAGTCTGGACGCTCAAAAATATGTCTGATTATGTAATCGTATTTGTATTATAGTGTTCGTTACCAGCGTTATGGCAGCTGTAATCTCTCTACATCCAGACTAGACTTATTGAGACGATTAGTCTGAGAATTATTGCTCTAATTTAGGAGCAACGCCTTACATGCAACAGCAGTATTCTATTTTTCTGGAAATGCCATACTGAACTTGAAAGCCATGATAAAAGGTGAAAGCGACCAGACACTGGTATTTTTTCTTGGTTTATTTACGAAAAACAAGAGGGCTCAGTGAGTCAAAATTTCAGGTTAGCTTTTACATCAAACATTAGCTCTGTAAGTCTGCCCTGCAACACCTCCTTTAATGTCCATCTTACATCTATAATGATAACCAGTTGAAGAACTATGAATCGTAAGGTTAAGACGGACATTTACATAATATAAACAGCTCAAAAAAGTTTAAGAAAGATACTGGAAATTGGCATGCAATACACAAAAGGGTAGTTTTTGTTTTTCTCATATAAAATAAACTAATATATCTCGACCCAGGACTAAAAACAAACTAATGTGTGGCGAATATACATTTAGATTTATAGCATATATTTAGATTTCATTCCTCCCACTCTACTGCCATCACTCAGGAAAACTCAACTTTATTATTCCAGAAGACACGGCTTCAAAAAGATACATGGGTAGAAAAAAGTGTAGGATATATGTGTGTTTATATCACAGTAATTTGTTGTCTTGTCATCTTTTTTTTTTAAGATTAATAATCTTAATTAGACATAAGGTCAAACACAAATGAAGTAGTGGTGATCAGGTTAACACAAGAACATATGTAAAAATCATCAACTTGTAATTGCAAGGAAGACTAGATTGTGTTACTCAGAATACACGAATCCAGAATAACTTCAATGGTCTCAAAATGTCCCAGTGTCACAGAAACATTATTCTGGCAGAGTTCACGTTTGTCATGATTACTGCTATGGAGAATGCCATTTTGACAGTTACAAAATTCTGTTCAGTTGGAGAACGTTTAATGTTTTACCATTGAAACTTAAGGCAACAATAACACATACATTGACAACTCAAGAAAGAAAACATTATTCAATGCTTTGTGTACTGTTCATAGAGCTATATAATGCAACCCACTGGGAATCTGCATAATCTAATGAGATTGCAACACTTGCAACTGAAACATTACTACATTCATCGTATGGGAAATGACAAAAATATGGCACATGCCAAATAAGGGGTTTGGGGAGGGCGTAACATGGAAGTTGCAGGTCTGCAAAAATTGTCCAAGTTGATCTAAACTCCAACAAAATGTTGAGCCGGGTCAGGTTAGTCTTGAGGTGCTAGTCAGCTCTGCTTTAGGGCTGTCATGACAACACTGATGTGACTGAAATGGAATTCTGGTCATGTGAGTTTTCTGATCTGTTCGATCCTAAAGGGAACAAGCCACTTGTTCACTCATACAGGAAGCACAAAATGAATCAACTGTTGGGTCCTGGAGTCACAACCACACGGCTGAAAGTGATAGCAAGGCCCCGCTATAATCATGGACAGATGGTTCTCAGTTAGGTTACACCCCCGTGATTGTACCATTACTGAACTAGAGGTTAAGGGATTTCAAACAAAGTCAGTCTGAACAACTACGTACATACGCCATCAACATACTTGTAAAATCAGATACTTGACCAGAGAAACCAAATATAAAAATCGAAAAAACGAAACAAACAACTGTATATTATGTATGATATACTTTTGACCAAAACAAAACAAAAAAAAAATGAAAGGAAGAAAAAGATTTGACAAAATTATACACCAAATACTGACAAACATGAGACACAAGCACCGGAAGAATTTTACAATCGGTGGAGTTTAAAAAATAAAAATAACTGAGACGATGACAAAGATCAGTGTTGAAACAGGTCGTAACTCCCCTTGAGCTGTGGATGCAGTCTGTTCTCTGGGGGCGGGGGAAGAGAGAGACTGCACACAAGGCTGTCCGCTCTCACAGCGAGGTGTCTGACCAGCGCTACCAAGTCCAAGTCTGGGAGACGTCAGGGGATGGGGGAGGGTGTGGGGGCACATTTGCAACTTCCCTCAGCGCTCAAACGGAAACGTTCACCGTTAAAACAGCTTTCAGAGTCATTTTTGTCTGTTTTCCCCTCCAGCGTTGACCGATGGCTTGGGAAATAGTCTAGTCGAAAAGTCTTGTTTTCCTGTTCTGTTCTGTTCTGCTCTGGAGAAGCACACGGATCTGGAATGTGGCATGGGGTTGAGGAGAGGTCAAAAGGCCTGAGACCCTCCCCACCCCCCACCCCGCAGTACGGTGCGCTGGCCTGGTCATCCAGTCTGCCAGCCAGGCCCAAACAGCTGCTTGCCACCACTATTCCGCCGCACAGATACAACTAAAGAGCTCTCTGTTATGTTTAGCTTCATGGACTATATGCACAAATGAGTTTTAACTATTCAACAAGCAGCAACTCTTTTTTTTCTCATTTTGTTTTGTTTTGCTTTCATCTCTACAACTAAAATAATTCAAAAATATTTTTTTTTTCTGGTGATACCAGGCATTTCCCTTTGAGGGCCAGCAAAATAAACTCTGACACGGCTGAGTCAGCTATATTTTCATACATATCTTCTTAGTTCTGTGTGTATGGAGACATCTCAACACGTTTAAAATATCCTGTCTATCATGGTGATGCTGCTTCTCTGCTGAAACAATCATACCAGCCCACTACGTTATGCTCCTTTAAAAAAAATAAAACAAACAGAGGGGGGTTATGTAGTCTGAAGTACATGAGCGGTTGCGGGTGGGCGCGCGCACACACACACACACACAAAGTTCCTCACGTGCAGGCTTTGATTCTTGCACACAAACGCTGCACGCACACGCACACACTTGGGGAGTGGGGCACGCGCACACACACACACTAGGTGTGAGCACAGTCGGAGTCGCTGTTGAAGAGCGACACTGCACGCAGAGAAACACCCTCAACTAAAAACACACACATACATACTCACTCACACACACACACACACACACACACACTCTGGGGGGTGGGTGTGTGTGAGCTCAGTCGGAGTCGCTGCTGTCTGAGCTGGAGCCACTGGAACTGGAGCTGGAGTCTGAGGAGCTGCTGCTGGCACTCAGTCGGGACGGACCGCCACCGGGGACCGAACCCCCCTTCTCTGCTGGGGCACAGGCACACAGGAAACAGTTACACACACACACAGGCATGTTACAACACTCAAAGAGGTTGACCTCTTAACATACACACTCGAAGACAAATGTCTATGTAAAGATTAGATATCCACATTGTTAGACACACTTAGCACACACCCTGATGAAGTGGAAATATGGTCCAACAGATGCGTCTCACTGAGCTGAGTGCCTAAACACACGCACAAACACACACAATACGTGTGCAAGAGGTGGTGGCACTCATCATCCTCCTTACCACTTAAAATAATATTCCAGCACCTTTCAACCCCTACCCCTGTTGTTTAAGACCACTGAGTGCTGCTGGTGGGAGAAAGAATGGAAAATTTAGTACATCACAGACCAAGTAGCAAAACAGCTAACGCTAACTGTTAAAAGCAAGGAAACTCTGTTCTATTTTTATTTTTCCTTGCCCTGTTCAGTCAGTGTTAGCGGCCAGCTCGCACATTCAGTTTATGTTGGAACACATGTCTCTTTCTTTCTCCCACTGACAGCATTCGGTGACCTTAAACAAAAGTGCTATGGGTTGAAATATGTCAGAATTCCTTCAAATGCTATCTGTGTGTGACCACATCCTCACCATCATAGTCTGACCTCTCAATGGAAACATTCAAGAGGCCAGACTCCATTCAGAGACACTCAAGCTTCAGGAAGTGATTTAAACACAATAGGGCAGCTTACAAAAGCACCATGTCTTTGACTGGAAAACCCCTCTGTTGGTTAATTAGTCGTTAGAGGCCTTGATCCTGAAGTGGTAATGAGTTGCCATGGACACATAAGAACACAAGGGGGTTCCGTGTGGTGACGGATCAAAGAGCTGGCCGAGTGAATTAATGCGCAGTGGGGTGTGGTGAAGCAAGGCGGTGTGAGGACTGACATGCAACATGGAACCCACCACCCCCCGAGCTGAAGAGCAGTCTGAGGAGCCCAAACCAGGAAGCCACCGAGACCCACGCAGCGCAGTGCACCCTGCCCCTGCACCCATAACCGTGGAGACGCGCGGAGAGGAATGAGAGAGGCGGAGGAGGGATAGGCATGCACAGGAGGATGGAACAGGAAGAGACAGATCAACACAAAACAAAACAAACAGACAACACAACAAACAAAACAAAACAAAAAACAAAAAACACTGATCCACTTTCAAGGAAGAGCCTAAAAGTGACTGTCCGAATAACCAACATCTCCTCGGCTTTTAACAGGCAAACACGAAAGCAACTGAGTTGAAGAGGAAAGAACCAGGCAAAAGATGGTAGAACACTCCACTTTAAAATAGTTGAACCTGACAACCAGCGTACTTTTGATTGGCTGGAACACCAAAGCTGAACCTGTTAATTAGAACTTCTATCTACTTCTATCTGTTGGAGCTGCTGGCATGTTGACCGAAGAGAAGAAACGAGAGGTAAAGAAACAAATGAAATGGAGGGAAAAAGGATGAGTGTGGAAAAAAAAAAAAAAAACATTCCTTCATATGGTTCAGCACAAATCAGGCTGGAGAGACCGAAGGCATGACTGAGTCCTCACAGCTCTGAAAGCACGCATCCCCTCCACTCAACACTAGAACTTCACAAGACATCTCTTTATGGAGATAATCTTGCACTGCGGCCGTCGTGGCACCCTGTCCTTCACCACAGCCAAAACCTATCCACATGTCCATCAAAGACAACGAGAGCCCGAGTGGCCCTCACAGCCCTGACCCCACACCTATCCAGTGCCTAATGCTGCATTCAAGAAAACCCGGAGGTCAGACATCCCATGTCCCCGTCGTAATCTCCAAACTTTATTTCAGACAAACTCAGAGGCCAAGAATTCTGACCTCCTGGTGAAGTAGTACAGTGGAACACTGTGTAAAATCTGAGATCTGCTTCCAAATTGGAATTGAAGTACAGCCATCAACATCTAAGTTCTCCAAAGTGCAGCATAAACCCTACAACTCCACAACACGACACGACCTTTAACCCTGAACTAGCTAAGCATCACGGAACGTCGCGTAAGGGTGCACAAGGTTGTGTCCGACCCCCCCTCCTCCTCCCAGGTTCCAGTCCCCCCTGCACAGGTACCTGTTTTGGGAGCTCTCTTGTTGTTGTTGAGCTGGCCGCTGACGTCTTGCAGACGCTTTTCTAATGCTCTCTTCTTTTCCTGCACCAGCTCCTCTTTTGACTGGCCACTCTTTTTCCCTGTGCCCGCTGCAGAGACACACACACACACACACGCACGCACACACACACACACACACAGACAGACAGCGGGCGTGGGGTCAGACACAGCAACCCCCACACACACACACACTCACTCCACACAGTCAGGGCAACGTCTCCAGCACAAACACTCACACATGCACCCCAATGCCATAGCAACCACACACACACACACACACACACACACCACACACACACACACACACACACACACACACACACACACTCACACTCACTCACTCACTCAACTGTGTCAGGGCAACATCTCCAGCACAAACACCCTCACACATGAACTCAAAATGGCATAGCAACCCTACACACACACACAGACACACACACACACACTACTTTGGTCACAACAGCCTCCGGGGCGGACATTCAAAACCACTCTAGCCTAAAGGGAGCTTTCTCTCAAACACACTCATACCACAAACTTCCACAAACACACACAATCAACAGGGGGACCCCATGTGCACGCACAAGGCAACCACACACACCTCTTCACCCACATCAACATGCACCAAGTGCACACACAACTAGCAAAATGCTCTCCATTTTTCACACCATCACACACACATCTGTGACTCTCCTCCAATCAGACGGCTCACATCTCAGCAGTGTACCTCCGTCGCGGGTCCAGGCGGCCGCCGACTCAGGTGCGGTCACCTGCGCCAGCAGTGGCTCTGCCCTGTGTCTACTGGTTGCTACAGTTACCACTACAGAATCACACAGCTACATTAGACCTACACAAGTCAGTCACTCTCTACTTAAGTCACTACAACTCAAAGACAGAGAGGAGCATCCAGGGTCAACACTGGAGAGAGAGGGAGAGGGAGAGAGAGAGAGGGAGAGAAAGAGAGAGAGAGAGAGAGAGAGAGAGAGAGAGAGAGAGAGAGAGAGAGAGGGAGGGAGGGAGGCAGTGTCGGCTAGAGAAAGAGGGGGAACAAAGACAGGAGAGGAGAGGAAAAACTTTAACCCAAATTCCCAAAAGGGCATGCAACAGACTGGCAATAGGTGAATCAGGCCTGATCAGCAGCTAGGAAGCCGTTTGAAGCGTTTACAGCCAAACACACACAGAGAGATAGAGAGAGGGAGAGAGAGAAAGCGAGAGAGAGAGAGAGAGAGAGAGAGAGAGAGAGAGAGAGAGAGGGCTATAGGGTTCTGCAAAAGGACACAACATGACATGAACACTCCCAGTCAGGAGGGGGCGCTGCGGAGGGAGACTTACGTAAGGGTTTACGCTGCTTCTTCTGTAAACAGGACTTGACGTAGCGCTCAAGCTCGCGCAGCGTGGACGGCTTGAGTGTCTCAAAGTCGATCTCGATCTCGTCGGGGTTGGAGTCGCGCAGCGAGGGCTCGCGGGACTGGATGATGTGGACGACGCGGCCCAGCTTCTCGCCGGGCAGGCGGTTGATGTCCAGGCTGAGCTGCCGCTTCTCGTCGTAAGTCATAGGCAGCGATTCCTCCTCGTCCGATTCGTAGTTGGCCTTCCCACTTTTCTTTGATTGCCTACAGACAACGTAACCGTTAGTACTGCTAGTGAACCAAGTCAATGTTTAATAGTGTGCACACCCCTGGGACAACGGTCTGATGGTGTCAGGCCATCGATGTCTGTGGCCCATAGCAGCGAGTTATGTGCACTTTTCACGTGAACAGCAGACCTCTGCTGACTTGTTTGCAGCTCATTCAACATGAATCGGCCATAGAGTGAGTAGGTGGGTGTGTGTGTGTGTGTGTACCTGGAACCAGAAGGGCTTGCGAGTAGGTTTGTGTGTGTGTGTGTGTGTACCTGGAACCAGAAGACATGCTGTTGGGCTTGTGAGTAGGTTTATGTGTTTATGTGTGTGTGTGTGTGTGTGTGTGTGTACCTGGAACCAGAAGACGTGCTGTTGGGCTTGTGAGTAGGTTTATGTGTGTGTGTGTGTGTGTGTGTGTGTGTGTGTGTGTGCGTACCTGGAACCAGAAGACATGCTGTTGGGCTTGTGAGTAGGTTTATCTGTGTGTGTGTGTGTGTGTGTGTGTGTGTGTGTGTGTGTGTACCTGGAGCCAGAAGACGTGCTGTTGGGCTTGTGAGTAGGTTTATATGTGTGTGTGTGTGTGTGTGTACCTGGAGCCAGAAGACATGCTGTTGGGCTTGTGAGTAGGTTTATCTGTGTGTGTGTGTGTGTGTGTGTGTGGTGTGTGTGTGTGTGTGTGTACCTGGAGCCAGAAGACGTGCTGTTGGGCTTGTGAGTAGGTTTATGTGTGTGTGTGTGTGTGAGTACCTGGAGCCAGAAGACGTGCTGTTGGGCTTGTGAGTAGGTTTATGTGTGTGTGTGGTGTGTGTGTGGTGTGGTGTGTGTGTGTGTGTGTACCTGGAGCCAGAAGACGTGCTGTTGGGCTTGCGCGCCGTGGCCGTCGTCTTCTTCTGCGGGCTGGGCTTGGCCGTCTGTCCGGCCGCAGCGGCAGCAGCCGGCTTGGGCTTCTTGTTGTCGTCCTTGTCGTCCTTCCCCTTGCTCTTGTCTTTTTCCTTCTTCTTCTTGTCCTTGTCCTTCTTGTCTTTCTTCTTCTTTGGTTTGCTGACGGGACCCTGTGACAGAGCAGCCAGCTGTTCATGGACTGCCTTGAGCTGAGGAGGAAGGCAGAGGAGGGTCAGCCAGCATGGGGGGAGCCGGGGTCTTTGGTTGCTAGGGCTGGGGGGTGGGGGGGGGCTGCTTTTGGGAGGAGGGGAGCAGGGGGTTATGATCAAGGTCAGTGATGGGGGGTGGGTGGGGGGTTTGGGGAGAGCAAGGACGACAAGCATGTCAAAGTGGAGTGGGCAGTAGTGGTGTGCTTTTAAAACACTACGGTGCTGCAGGGCCACTCCACTCCAGCTGACCTGACCGTCTACTCAGCCTATTGGAGTCATGAGATTCGTGTCAAGCCATAAAACCAAGAAACGGTCCTCAGCTTCATTAGGAGGAGTTAGTATGGAAGCATACACACATGTGGAGAAAATTACTGCTCAATTAAAGCTGAGACGCATCCAATAAGGAGCAACTTCATCCTTATAGATGCCATTTATTTACAAAAATACATGATCCAAAACACAAAAATGATCAGACTCACAACAAGTGCGTCCATTGTCCACTAAATTGTAGAAATCACCCGAATTTATTTATTTTAAAAAATGTATATATACATATTAGGGATGCACTGATTTGACTTTTTTTGATTGCGATACATGGTTTCGCTTATCATTCGATACCCGATACTGATCATATAACCCCACTGAATTAAGACAGGCATCATCCTCAGATTTTATTGCCCAACTCACCTATCTGGACATTATTTACCAAGCCAAGATAAAACAGAACAGAATAGCAGGCATGAATATAATAAATTGCCATTTAGACTATAATTTAAAAACAAACAAGTGTTTGCAAGAGTAATTCCATTGTATTTGATGTTTGTAGGGTTAATTAGGCACCTGTCACTTGAAATGTACAGTTTATACTGTTTGTGACAGGACTTAAGTGAAACAACTTTGTTTCTATGCGAGGTGCTAGTGGAAATCGATAGGCTGCTGCAGATTATCTGATGATTATGCTTTTTATTGCATCAGTTTAAGAGCAGAGCAGAATTTTCACTGGAGAGATGTGTCTTGCAATATGCTATTAGTTAACCTTTTGGTGAGTAACATTAGGCTGCTTCATCACTGAAAAGCAGACTCAACAGGTTCACTAACAGGTTCACTAACAGGAATGCACGTTAAATATTTGCAGGTTGTTCTTTAAAACTTACGGTAAATGAACTTGACTTTATGATGATTTTATGAATAGCACTTAATAGCTATAAGAGATATTTTTTCTTCCAGCTGCACCTAGCTCACATGCTACACCGTGTTTGTTATTTGCAAGCCAGTTGAGCGCATAGTAACGTAGTGGGGTTGTTGCGTCGTTTAGGAAACACATCGGCCCACGGATCTGAAAATTTTTCCAATAACCGATCCAAGTATTTTTCCCTTATCAGGACCGATATTCAATCCAAACATCGAAACGGTGCATCCATAATACATATTAATAATAATAACACACACAAACACACACGCACACACAATAATGCAGATAGGTTGGGAAGCCGCCACATAAGAGAGTCAAGAGTCTAAATGGGGATTACCAAGGATGGAAGGAGGAAAGCGGGCGCTGATGCCTCTAAGTCACATGGCTGCCGACTCTGGCGGACCTCCAGCCCAGATCTGGGCCAGCTGAGAGCCAGACCTGGGCTGAAAGCTGTGCGCCTGGCCAGGATCGGCAGCGATCTGACCCAAACCCAAACGCTACACCACCCAATGACTAAGTCACCAGCCACCGCTACCCTGCTGCTGCTGCCGCCACTACAAAAGCAAGCATTGCTGGCGGAGGTCTCCCTCTGCCCACCTCCATCAAAAGCTAAAGATGTCCTTGTTGACCTTTCACCTTTGACCTCTCAGCTTTAACCCTTTACCGCTCGATTCGATTCGACTCAACTCAACAGGGTGCAACAAAAATGAGAAGTAAGTGGGGGCGGGAAGGAAGAAGTCAATCACCTGAAAACGTTTGGCACACCCGTTTTTTTTCCCCGCCCTGTTACCATTGGGGCGATCCACAGAGAACTGCTGCTAAAAAAGCCAGAGTATAATCAGGGGACAAGATAGTCAAATACTCAAAAAAATATGTGAAGTTAGAGTACCAACAGACAGCAACAACTACAGCATCAAATGACACAACTCCACTAAGTCACAGCAACAAGTTAAGCTAAAAGTGAAATTGATCTCTACTAAGAGAAAAAAAAGACTTAGAAAAAGGACAAAAAAAAAAAAAATCACAGCATGCAGCCATATGATGCCAAGATGCCAACACAAGTCGCAGAGTCTCTAAAAGGTTAACTTCCGCTTGTGTGTGTGTGATTGTTGGCCAGTTTAAGAGTCCCCTCTGCAGGACAAACAATCAAAAAGAGCAGAGATGTGTGTGTGTGTGGCCTATTTGTGTGTCGGAGTGTACCATAATTTCCCGACTATTAACCGAGGTTTATGCTGCCTTCCAGGTGAAGGGGATTTATGGTAAATACCAGCAACCGGTGTGGCTTATATTCGGGAAATTACTGTATGGATGTGAATATGAGCCAGACTGTATGTGGTGTGAGGGAATGTATTACCGCATGAATGTATGAGTGTATGTGTCTGGGGGCTAGATTACAGGTGGTGTGAGTGTGTATGAGTGTGTAAATGAGTGAGTGAGTGAGTGAAAGAGCGAGCGAGCAAGTAACGTGTGTGTGTGTGTGTGTGTGTGTGTGTGTTGGGGTGGCAGTGCCTGCCTGTCCCTCCCCCCCTATGAGATTGGATCTTGGCTGGTTGTCCATGGCTGGCTGGGGGGACCCACCTGTTGGGCACCCACCTGTTCCTGGAGCTCGGCCAGTCGCGTGGCGCGCTCTTCCTCAGAGTCTGAGTCCGAGCTGGAAGAGTCGCCACTGCTCTCGCTGCTCGCCGTGCTCTTGCTGACCACGGCCGCCCCCGACGACAGCGCGCTTGGAGACGTCGGCTCCGCCGGCTCGTCCGGCATCTTGGCGAAACGCATCTCAAACACGTCCTGACCACACACACATGGACGGACAGACAGACACACACACAGAAACACAGATGCACACAAACATAAACGTGTCTGAGACAGCTACAACAACTGAAAGCACAAACAGTTTAACGAAAACTTTGAACAAGGGGGGGGACAATACAACATACACACTTTTGCAGCAAAAACCAATCAGAATCTTGATAAAGTTTGTACCTGAAGTTTCCTGGCCATTAAGACAACTTCGTGGTCTGGGGGGTTGTACTTGTAGCAGTTTGAGAACATTAATCGGATATCTGCAGCAAAGCTTTGGGCATCTTGGTACTCCCGGCCGTCCATCTTTTTCTAGATGGGCAGGAACAAGACACAAGCAGCTCTTAGCTCATGTGCTCCTAGTTAGTTCATTCAGTCCCACCAGAACATGCTTAACACAGATTACAGATTACACAGATTAACACTGACATACCAGTTTGACCAGGCTGCGAAGACAACCAATATTTGATTTAGTTTAGGGTTTGTTTGTGTGTGTGCATGTGTGTGCATGTGTGAGTTTGAGTGTACAGTTAAACAGAATGTGATTTGTGAAGGTGTTCCCATATGTGTAGTACCAGCAACGTTTAAGAGAAGGTCAAGAGTACAAATCAAATTCTGTGGCAAAACAAAAACAAGCAATAACAAGAACTATGAAATATGCTGTAGTCTATTTCCAAAGCTATCTAGCAGACAAAATCAAATTTTGTGACTTCCAAGACTTTCACTGACTACGTTTACATGTATTTAAGCATCACAAATATGATCAGGATATTAAGTGTCCCGGCTTTGCATTTGCGTCTGTAAACACACTTTCCCAAATTCAGTATTCTAAATAAGCTCTTATTCCTGGTTGCTGAGAAATCGAGATCTGCTCGGTGGAGTGCTCCGATACTGTAGCATGTAAACACCTTATCCTGATTTCTGACAGTTGAGTGAGATGGAATGCTGAGACAATCAAGCGGTGCTCTTTAGAATTCTCTGTGAGAACACCGCAAAGAACGCTATAATCAGCCTCTGGAATGTTAGCATTTTTACCATGGAAACAGGGATATTAATAACCTGATTTCTCTGCGTTAATGTAAATACTTTATCCCGAACATGATTAAAACCGGGATAAGCCTCATATGCGGGACACTGAAGCGCCTGTAAACGTAGTCAATTAATTTTCTAAATTCCAGGACTTCCAGACCCTTACAAAGAGCTTTTCAAATCCCATGAGAACCGTGACAACCCTGAGTATAATGCTATAGCAGGAACCTAATGTAATACTACTTATACAGTGTGTAGCATTATCTAAAGATATATAATGTCATTATACATATAGTCATATATAGCAGGGCATTACATAGTGATCCAAGTCATATATGTATATATATAGTCATATAGAGCACAGCAGTGCTATGAATTCCACATCAAGGCATCTAGTAGAAAAATGTTTCTTTGGCAGCACTCTGACTGTGGTGGAGATTTATATTGCAGCTTTGATTATGCCATTTCTGTAATTAACGTGCTTTAAGCAGTGCTGAGTGAGTGTGTGTGTGTGTGTGTGTGTGTGTGTGTGTGTGAGAGAGAGAGAGAGAGCAAGCGAGGTGTGTGTACTTTGACAGTGCTGAGGTCCATGGGCTGCTTGATGATGTCATGGTAGTCGTGCAGCTCAAGGGCCTCGGCATCGACGGGCTTATAGAAGGGCCAGGCGTACGCCGCGTGCTTCTTGGACAGCATCTCCCGCAGGATTCCGTCACAGTGCTTGAGCTGCTCCGTCAACTTGCTGCGTTTGCTGGCGTGCTGAAGCACGTCGCCGTCCTCCAGGTCTTTCCGAGGCGGCTTGATGGGTCGTCCTGTGCTCTCGCGGCGCGACATCGCCGCTTTGCCCAGCTTGGCGTCGGGTGGCGTGCCCGCACCCGTGGGCGACTCACTGCGGCTGGCCGTGATGGCACAGGTGGTGGGCGTGGTGGTGTCTGCTTTCCGCTTCACGCCTTTCTTTTGCTGAAAGAGCGAGCACACACACACACACACACAAACACACACACATACACAAATCAGTACTGCTGCAGAATATATGGTATTTTGAACAAAACAGTCCTGTTTGATCACAAAAAACATTACAGAATTACATGACTCCTTTCTGTTGCATCTCTACAACAACAAGACCTTCCTCTTCTGTAGAGACAATTAAAACCCAACCAACTAAGTCAGAAGGTTCATGCAGAGAACCCCCCCCCCCCATTCAGCACCACTAAAGAAATACACTACTTCATCTTCGACCTACAGAACAAAATAACTTTTATTTAGGCATCTAAACAGATACATGTCTACTTTGTCTAATTTCACCTAACAGGTTTCTGTCGGTCATGCGATTAACATTCCAAAGCAATCAAGGCACACACATGACGACGTCCCAGGTTTGTCTCTCAGGGCATGCATATACTTTTGTCTTCTTTGCTTCCTTCTTTCAACTTCATTAACCAGGACAAGACAAGCTTAGCTTACTTAGCTAACTTTCTTGGGCTTTACCATTAGAACAACCCTACTGTTCTAAAATTCCTCTGCTCTACTGAAAGAGTTTAAAATGCCCATCTTAGCCCCACAACAGCCTAGAATGAGGGGGGAAATCCATTTGGCAATTAGCTTTTCCATCTTCCTTCTGATTGGTTTGGCTCATTCTCTGCCCTCCCTCCTCTATCTCTGATTGGTCCAGCCTCGGGACTCACCTTGACGACGGGCTGCGCTGAGGGGACAACGGGCATCACGGAGGACGCGGGGGGCGTGGCCTGGATGTTGGAGGTGATGGTTGCTACGGGCGTGGCAGCGATGACTGGCGTCTGAGACGTCTGCGACGGCGATGAAGATGACGAGGGCGACCCAGAGGACACGCCCCCGGCTGGGGTCTCTGCAAGAACAAAGTTTAACCTCGTCAACAGACACCTACCTGCTAATTAACTAACATGACTAACATGAGATTGCAGCTGTGTAAGGACCGAGGAAGAACTTGTGTCTATTTAGGCTAGTCGAGCTGAGGACCACCTTTAGTCAAAGGCTGATAAGCTGAACCTCAATGCCCCTTTTAAACATTTATTGGAGAAATCTGATGTAAATCAATCAATGGTAGAGGTCATCAATGTTTTTAGAGGTCATCGAGTGCTGTCTGCAGGACAAACAACCGACAATACTGAACAAATAGCGAACTGGCAGCTGATTGGGGCACATGAAAACAAAACTGAAAGTGAGTTTCTGTGCCCCATTTGGTTAGTGAAAGATCCACTATGCAGTCTACATTGAATCAAATTTTCTTGTTCTTTTTCCTACTGACAGCACTCGGTGGCCTCGAACAGGGTTATGGATTGATCCACACCGGATATCTTCTTTAACTGACATGAATTGGGTTGCCAGATTGTCAGGTCAGGCAGTATAACAGCTGCTCCAACACAGACGCATTTGCTGCTGTGACACCGAGTTTCCTAAGGACCCTGTCGCTTTCATGCTGGCCACAGGTGTCAAACTCCCTGGGCATTGCTGGCTGCCGCATGGGTGCTCACCTGTGTTGGGTGGGGCCCCCGGCTTGCGGCTCTTGCCTTTAGGCGGAGGGGGCAACAGTTCCACCTCCTCCTGGGGCATTGATGCTACCTTCTGCAGGAAGATCTTCTCCAAGGCCTGGGCCATCAGCACAATGTCATCTGTAGGCTGGGAGACAGACAGTAGGGATTTTAGATGAAATTACAGAATAGATATTATAGATTAATCCGACTCACCGAACAGATTTTCATCAGTAGCACTAACACCATGATTCACATGTGAACATTCCACACATTCACAATCAGTATGTGGGTTTCCATACAAATCGCTAATGCACATTTTAGCTATTTATCAAAGAAATCCTCATTGGCAAACACCTGAAATTAGCATTCAAACATGTAACGTATTAATTCTCAATTCACAGGACAGTGTGATTAAAGTTGATGGTAACGGTTTATTCGTGTAAGTATACATTTGTTGTGTCCCTTCCAGCATGTTTCCATAAATGACGCCCTTTTTTCATCACACAGCTGGCCAGAGCTCTTTGCTTGATTACTGAGGACGTACATTTTTAATTCACATAACATCGTGAATGCAAACACACAGAGATGTGCATCTTTTTAGCTGAATTTTCATGAATGTATACAACATGTCTATGCGCTTGACACTGAAACACACTTAGGCCTACTGACGCATCGTAACTCCTGAGCAATACCAATATGAACAAAACTGTCGAGGGAAGATTTAACCGTGAAGTGCTCCCTACCTTATTGTAAATGTAACAGTTGGTAAACATAGTGTTGAAGTCTTGCATACACTCTCCCGCCGTCCAGTAGTAATTGTTCTCTAGTCGTTTCTTAATTGTACCCATGTCCATTGGGTTTCTGATGACCTTGTGGTAATCCTGTGTTGAAAGGGCAAGAAGAAAGGAACACAGACGACATAAGAACAGGCCTGTGCTGCATAAAGCCACAAGATGAAGTTTGCATTTATTTCCCTTAACAGTGGGATTCTCTTTTCTGATTGCCAGATGAGGTGAGAATTACCTTTGTATAACTGGCTATGAAGCAGATCTGAAAAATTTGAATCACCGCTCCATAACAATGCGCTTATGAATGGTAACCATAACAACCGTAGTAAAGTATTTCACGCTGTACCTTCCCCCCTTAATGGTAGGTAGAATAGGTTATTTTCTGTAGTTCAAGCATGTTTCCTAAATATAAAGAAAATGATAAATAAAATTATATCCTATATACAAGCGGGAGATAAGCAGGGTAACATCCTTCGAGGTTACCAGTTTGAAGGAAATGATGACTCGGCGGGGGCAACGACCCTTCGCATCCACCTCACCATTATGTCCATAGAACTGGTCACCTCGCTAGCTGTAACCCCTCACTAAATCAGTCCAACCTGAAGTCTATTCATGCCAGATAGTTGTTTGAGGTTTCAGGGCTTAGGGCTTTGGGATTAACCCACTGTTTCCTCCCTACTCACAGGCAGGTTGAGTTTGACTGCGTCTACGGGTGTGTAGAAGGGCCAGGCAAACTGGTGTCTCCACAGTGTCTTCACGACCACATTCTGCATGTACTGCAGCTGGTTGGTCTTGCGTCCAGGCTTGGTGGTGTTGGTCACCTCGGGGGGCGGGGGGTTGGTTATCGGGGGAGGCGTCTGGGCAGCGGGGGCCTCGCCCGACATGTTGGCTGGGAGACAGGATGGGCGGGCGGGACGGTCCTGGGGGGGGAGGCTGGAGGTTCTGGGTCAGTTATCAGTGAGCGATGTGTCGTATGGCTGTCTGCTCCTTAGGGCCCCCTGCATGCACACATCCCATCTCAGAGACAGGTATCCTCCCTCTACCTACCACACACAAACATCAAGGCAACTCAATTTAGTTGTGAGGCACTGTGCACATTTCAATAACAATTTAACAACAAGGACATATTCTCCACACACCACTACTGAGTGCATGCAAAGACAGTGCCCATTTATGTAATTCATTTTAACCTATACACTTAATTAAAATATTATGCACATTACTTTGCAACCAATGTAAACGCTCAAGAGTAACACATGACCTTCTGGAAGTTCTGATAATTAACTATAACCACACATTGGTCTTCAGTAGCCTACCCTCTTCCTGAGTGCGGAACAACTTGGCTTGTTCGCATGCAACAGCTTGCAGAACCTAACTTTAGAGATGTGGCCGATAACCCCAGTGAATTTATCTGTCTTAGATTAAAATAACCTTCTCGTGTGTTTTGGAGAACTAGAACACTACTTAGCACAACTCCAGTTTTACGCTACGTCTAGCCACGTGAACGTAAAACGTCGCTGGCGACTTGTTCAGAATTACACCAACTCGTTTGGATGTAACGCTAGCCGAATAGATACCAACAGGAGTAGCTATGTAGTCCAAAAGAACAGATCACGTAAAATATTCCAATAAAAATGCAACAAACAGCCACACGGCTACTTCATTCGGAATTTACTTCTTTAAAAGATGGCGGGCAGTGAACAGATAGGACCTCCAGTATGGAATGCAGATCTCATAAGCTAGTTAGCTTGCTAGCAACAGTCGCTACTGTTAGCTAACTAGATAACGCTGTCTGGGAGCAAGCAAGCCACTCCATATCGCTCGCTCTCAAACGAGAGCCATTGTGTGCATGCCGACCAGCTAGCTACTTAGCGGGCTAATTTGAAACCCATGATTGTAGAATACATCTGCGACCACAATTTAACGATACAATGTCTATGTGAACCTTTCTGCTTCATTTACAAACAGCACATTTACAACTAGGGGATGAAAGTACGCTTTGTTACATTGTTGCAAAGCACCGAGCATCAGACCGACTCTGTGAGCGGCTATCTTCTAAGAGCAGGTTGCTGTGTTAGCTAAGTGTACATCTAACCACTCAAAGATGGAATACCTCAAATAGAAACCAAAAGCACGAATCAGAAATATATGCGTTTTACTTTATTACTTTCCCCCGAAGTGGTTCCGGTAGCGTTTTGCTTGCAGTCTCTCAGGTAGCTTTTATTGCAGCGAAGAAGCATAATAGATGGTTGGATCGACTGTAGTTGAATAGTCCCATGCCCATGCGCAGATGTCGCACGGTATCATGGTCATTGTTGTGCAAATAATTGGTTCGCGTGCCCATAGCCCAGCTCTACATTTTTGGAATTCTCTCGTGTCTCCACCATTCACCCCTGCAGTTCACAGCAATTAAGGGAAACTGCGTCATATGCAAGAAGGATATTATCTGGGTGACAGTTATGGAAACACAACAGCAACAGGATCGTTTTAGCTCCGAGCAGCTGCCTTGTGCTTATCGATGAACGGCTGTGGGTGGGCTGGTTTAAAAGGAGGAAAACTACATGTCCCAAAATGCAATTCACCTGCTAGGTAAACAGCTTTGTGGGCTCGGTAGCTCACGAAGCCGTGACATTAGGGATGTAACTGCTTAGAGTTTTTTTTAAGTACAGGAGAAATAATGGACTCAAAACAGCCTAATTACTCTATATTTTAAGCTTCTTACATAGTCTGTATTTAGGCAAACTTCTTTGAGCAAACATCCTTTCTATACTAAATAAGTATATAACACTATATGTAAAGCCTACATACAGGCTATGCACGGGCCTGCAAGTATTCTACGTAGGCCAACATGCACACGTTCTTGGAAAAGTAGCGAAATTGCGAAATATGATTTTTATAGACATTGGAATTTCTTTGACATTCATTGAAAAGTAAAGGAAAGATCTAGAATTTCTGTCAGTGAAAATGGGTGACAGAAGTAGGCTAATTCAAAGGGGGGGAAATGTAATAGTAATAGCAATCGCCTTGAGATGGAAACGGCTCTGGCTCTAACTTGTGTGAAGACTGTGGCTTATTATTGTTATTTCTGTGTATTAAAGGAGAAGTTAGGTTTGAATCAACAACCAATAGTCCTTCGTGGTCACCGAGTGCTGTCGGTAGGAAAAGGAACCAGAAAATTTGACAGAACGCAGACCGAATAACAGACAGCTAAAGCTGACTGAACAGGGTGTAGGAAAATGAAACTGAAATTGAGTTTCTGTGCCGCATTCGGTTAGTATTAGCTGTCTATTCGTCAGTCAGTCAATGTTGTATCAAATTTTCTGTTTTGTAATCCTGCTGAGCAATCCGTAAACTCGCACAACAGCACTATGGATTGATTCACACTAAGTTTCTCCTTTAAAATGTGCACTTATTTTACTAAACACGATGGTAATTCTACAAAACAGAGTCTTCATTTGAGAGAACGGCCTTATGAGTGCACGATTTACTAAAATGTGCACACATTCTCTAGATACGCCGAATCTGAGGCTACGTGTCATGGAGTACGTACAGTACTATCCCATTTTGAGAACAGCCCTCCTCCCCATAGGCTGGTGGATGAGACCTTCACTTCACTTTACTTTCTGCAGTGTCTGGACACTCTTGATAGGCATACATTTACTTCACAGTGAGTGGTGAAACTTTTGGCTTGGCCTTCAGTTTCTGTTGGCTGATTGTAGGGGTGGGAATGAAGTAAACAGCAAATTGAACGCTTTAATTCACCGGAATCATACCCTGTTATCAATTCCTAACATCATATCATATCATATTGATATCATAATCAATGCGGGCATGTTTTTCAGACCATGGTTGATAGGTCTTTCTGAATACAAAATTGAAATAGATAACACAGTTCTACATGGTTAACCTCATTCTAATAAGACATATAGTCATCTTATAGTATGGGCCATATTTGCTGATCCAGAAAACCTGTCGTCTGTGCATCTCATCACATCTCATTTATTTTACAGGTCTGGTTAAAATAAGGGTCTACAATGTGATGTATGAGAGTTATAAAACATAATATAAATAAATATGGATGTATTTTAAATTTTTTTCCTTGTAAGTAAAAATGATTTAAAAATCAATCAATTTGAAATAGGCACAAATGCCCTGCCTTGAACAGTTCAATCAGTTTTATAATATGAATGTGTTTCTAGGTGACTTCTAAGTCCAGAGCTGCAAAAGAATAACGAGTCCAAAATTTGAATTTTTATTTGAGTCCAAGAGTGACACACAATCCACTCATTCAAGATACAAAAAAAGAACCCTCTCTTCGTTCTTTAAGCATAGTTCCAGAACCTTAGACAGTGGAGGACAAAGTCTGTCAGGACATCGCCATGGCATTTCTCTCCCATTCCTTATTTAGTTTCATTCCACAAATCAGCATTTACACAAATTATACAACATTCCATAGGATGAAGGAAATAACTACATAGGAAAAAAATGGAATAAAATTACATTTGTACAAAAATATATATTCTTTCTTTTTCATCGTCTTAAATGATTCAGTAATAGGAAGTGGGGTTTTTGGGGTGTGTGTGTGTGTGTTTGTTGAATGTTTGCTGTTTGCGTCATTGAGTCGGCTGTTGGTTAACTTGTGTCACCTGTGTCACCAGTATATGTGTATGTGTGTGTGTGTGTCTGTTAATCCCTGTGCCATTAACCTGCGTGACTAGTCCAGCAGGCTTGGGCCAGCAATCTGACTGTGGCAGCTCGGATTACTGCCACACGTACAGGATCACCAGGGAGGTTTGCATGTATGTGGAAGGCCTGAGCCACCTTATCAGCTGGTGTGAAATCTGTTATTGAGGCTTTCCACAGTTTTGTACAAACTTCAACATTTAACACAATATGTAAGTCATCATGATGCAGTACACAGCATATGCCTTTTTTTCTTTTAGGCTAGTCGTTTGCCAAACTTCTCGTGCATTTTATGCTTCTTCATCAATTGTTGCAGTTGTTCGAGTTGTCTGGGTAAGCAACAAACAATTGTAAAGGAATACTTGACAGATCAAGTTGAAAACATAAACAGGAATATTAAAAAACAAAACAAAACAAAAAAACTTCTTCCTCTAATTTTCCATACATGGCAACTTAAAGTAAAGTTCAATGAGACAGAAAGACAAGAGAGTAACCCTTTTTTTGTAAATATAATAATACAAAGCTGGAACTGCTCTAGCTTCCCTGTCTTTGAGTACTTTTTGTTTATCATCAAAAACAATTATGCTGTTTCCACCGCATGTTACTTGTAATGTAGACATCTGAGGATCAGAGGTTGATTGGTTGAGTATATTTAAAAGAGAGCCAATCACAGCTTGCAATGAGGAGCAGGCCCCACTGGCCTTGGCTCCCTGACCCTTGGGCAGTGAAAAAGACATCTCTGAGACTTCATCTCTGCCACTGTTTTTAGCTGATTTTGTTTCTTTGAATATGGACATGTAATCCTATGACTCGACCTGCACTCCCTATAGGCAATACTGTTTGGCTAAAAACGGCTCAGTTTTGCAATACTTGGTAAGTAAATCACTTTATAAAACCAAAATCAGACATCCTTTATGAAAATGAATTATTGCTTTGTACTGCTTGAGTACATTTGTTAAGAATGTTATCCAAAATACTACTCCCAACGAGTAAACAACAGAAATATGACATGAATTGTACACCTGAGGTCAGAGAATGATTGTATATTTCAAGGACTGCATACACATACAGCACATGTGTGTTCAGCCAGTTCATCTGTTTCTGATGGCTACAGTCTGGTCCGTTTCTCATCTGTGATGTTATGAGGTTGCAATGTGGTGTGGTCTCCTGTCCACCAGGGGGCGATGTAAGCTCTCTGTATAGGCTCACAGTGTCCCTGAGGCAAGTCCACAACTCCAGTGTGTGTGTGTGCATGTGTGTGTGTTTGTGTACTGTTTTGCCACCTGCTGAAAGGACTCCAGAGCCAACCCATAGGTCAAAGAACTGACACCATCTTTGGAAATGCTCAGTACAAACAAATGCAACAGTAAAGAAAAAAAAAAAAACAAACGAACCACAACAACAACAACAACAACAACAAAATTGAGTTTGAAAACATTTCTAAGCCGGTATTTAATCATAAAAAAACATGATTGGCGCTCTTGTTTTTCATAACTTTCTGGCGCAGACGCTAAGCTGAACCTACAGCCACGGTCTTGGCCTCTTTTATGTTGATGTTTGGCTAGTGTCATCACTCCTTGACAAAAGAGCTAAGTGCCGAGAATGAGGAGGGATCATTTTCTCTCCACCACCTTCTCATTTCCCAGAGGTAAAGGAACATCCACACACACACACACACACACACACGCCTGTATCTGCGTCTGTGCCTATTTCTGAGGGTAGGCTGCATGCCATTAGTGGCAAGGCCCAGCGAACGCAGTTCGATTCTGACGTGGAGGAATTTTTACATGCCGTTTGATGTGAGCAGAGATAGAAAACAAGAAAGCACTGTGAAGAGGAAGAGGAGGAGGAAGGAAGGACGAGGAGGAAGAGGGCTGTAGACTGAGGTAAAGAAGAACAGAAATCTTCTCATCATGTGAATCATAATCCCTACATAGGAGAGAGAGGGAGGGATAAAAGAGAAAAGAGAAAGAAAGCGAGAGGAGAGAGTGAGTGTGAAGGGAATAAATCCTGTTCAGTTCGGAAGTCCTTGATTCTGACACAGCTGCTCCGAGTGCAGCATACACTGCAGTGGTGAGAGGTAGAACCCAAAGAAGAGGCACAGACACAATGATCTCAAGTCAGTTGTACAGCCAAGATGCGTTGAAGCCAATGAGAGACTCTGTGTGCAGTTTATCAGGTTTCTGCATGAATCACGTCCCCCTGTCTCCTCTCCGGCCTGAGAGTGATGAGGGAGGGAGGGAGTGTGTGTGTGTGTGTGTGTTGTCAAGAGTAGAGTCTTGTGACTGTCAATCCATCACTCTGGTCTCTTTTGTACCTGTGGAAAAATTCCAGCAGGACCAGTTCTCAGGCATACTCAGACTCTTGCAGTGCAGGCAGAACTAGATAGAAAGAGAGAAACTGCGAAAGAGAGAGAGAGAGATGGACAGGAAATTACAGAATGACAGAGAGACAGAGAGCGAGACAGGAAGTGGCATAATGAGCAAGGAAGAGAGAGAGAAATAGAGGAAGAGAGAGAGCACAATGTTTTTTTGAAGATGGCACAATAGTTGTCTTGTTGGAGCGGTGACATTCCTTCCCGTGTGCTGGCGAGCACAGTGTGTGTGTGTGTGTGTGTGTGTGTGTCTTGAGTGTGTCTGTGTGAGAGCGAGAGAGACAGGGAGCGCAAGGCTCCATTACGTCATCTGGTGCGGCGTTTCCAGCATCTCCATGAGGAAGGTGTCGATGGGCGTGTCCCCGATGAGCTTGAAGAAGAACAGGTGCTCAAGACACTTGAGGCCGATTGAGCGCAGCGCTGGCAGACGCAACAGGAGCTTCGCAAACCTGGACACACACACACACACACACACACACACACACACGCACACATTTTGTTTTTTGAAATTCAACAAAAATATCAGTTAAACCATAAGCAATGACAGTGCATTGACACACACACACACACACAATATTGTCTCTTATTTAACATCTAGTCAAATATAATGAAGTTTAACTTTTAAGGCACACCAGGCAACACTTCTAGGTTAATTTAACAACTTCGTAGTGACTTCAATTCTAAAATTACTTATTAGGGGGTGAGTGAGGACTCTCTCAGTTGATCTAGTGTAGATTCGTCAGATTACACTTAGAGACGGGATCTTAAACTGAAACTGATGGAAACCAAAATCGCATTTATTGCTCCGTCAGTCAATATAACGTTACAAAAATGATCATCATTTGTTCCTGTTCTTTGCAAACAAATCACATGGGCTGAAGAGAATGTACAATGGAGCTCCGGAGGTAAAAAATCACAGGCTTGCCTGATCCCATTTTAAATAAGTCTGCTGTCTATGATTTTTAGCAAATTAGAACTGAGCTTTCTGGAGTTATAGTCTTTTTTATGACTTCATCTGGCTACTCCCAACTCCAATTGATCCACACCTGCCAGGTTGCTCAGGGTATCTCTGCTTGCAGTAGGATTCCAGCGAAGCATAGACTCGCTCTCTCAGCACCTCAACCTCGGCCGGGTTCGAAAGACCTTTCGAGTCTGAATAACAAACCAACCAAAGTCAACATTAGTTCCTCGGTCAAAGGACTCACATTTACAACATAAACACACAGTACAATTACATGCAAACATATAATCGAATTTCAGTCTGATTATTCTCCTTACTCTGATTAGAAATTGTCATGTAAAATCAAATTTTAAGCAATCTGATTAAATGTACTGGCGTATCCGTTTGGAATCTGTTGGAATCTCATACTGCAATTACAGTTGAACGGAGGCGTTATCAAGATTGTATAGAACACATCAATGGAATCAAAGAAATCAGATTTCTGTAAGCATGTAAACTGAGATATTTCAGAATTCAGAATACTCTGATTAATGCTTTAATTAGATTTGTCTGTGCATGTAATCGCACTGACAGACAAAGACAGACAAGAACAGCATTCTACTACGAAATGATCTATAAAGGACATTAACAGGCTGAACAAAACAGTGTATGAGGATCGATAAAACAGTCCCAGGTTGTATTGTCTCTATGTAACAGAAAGATATACCAAGCAGAGTTTTTACTGCGCAAATTTAAGTTCAATCAACAAACTCTTTGTGTCTCTCACACACAAAAACACATATGCAAACACTCATTAACTCGCAAGCACACACAGACACACACAAACACACACACACCCACACACACACACTGAAATCCAAACAACCACTTACATATGGCCATACACACATACACACAAACACACACACACACACAGACACACACGCTGAAGTAAAATGTACATGGCCAAAGTTCAGTTGCATACCACATAATGGGCGATAAACCTTGTGTGAACAGAGTAAAATGTGAACGCAAACACTCACTCCCATGAAGTGCCAGGTCAGATGTGTGTGTGAGATGTGTGCGTGGGTGAGCAGGATCTTGGCAGACTGCGTGTTTGTTTGAAAGGTGTTAGAATAAACAGCCTTGAAGGTGACACACCAACACCACATTTGCAAACTTGCTTTCTCTCCTGGCTGACAACATGAGCTCAGTTGTGCCATGGCTTGTTTATTTTTTGCTAAGGAAACAAAGTGTGTGTGTGTGTGTGTGTGTGTGTGTGTGTGTGTGTGAAAGAGAGAGAGTTTGTGCAAGATGTTGTAAACACAACAGAATCCCACAAAACATGTTTAGACATCTTTCAAAAACAAGGTGAAAAAGATGACTTTTTAATAAGCAGCACTAATCACATTGGGTTTCATTTAATTACTATGGCAACATATTTATACCAAAATGAGAACAGGTGTATGTGGTACCTGCCCAGGTTGCTTCTAGAGTGGTGTGCCTGTGTGTCTAACAGCAGTGCGCTGTGCCTGTTCATTTACCTGTTTCCTCTCTCTTTCCCCTACTTATATAAATATATTTGTATACATATATGTATGCACAAATGACACATATGCTCTCTGATGTGTGAGCCTGGCCTAATTCATTTGCTTCCTCAATCATCTCTGCTAAGTGTCATCCCTGCCTCCTTCCGGTAGACTCCTCTCACCCTCCCCTCGTGAGTGGACTGCAACCAACACTACGGGAGGCCCGTGCCAGGACCGACTCTCCATCATAAAGGCCCTTCCTAGACGCCCATGCCAGGACCGACTTCCCTTCCCTGAGGCTTTGTGACTCCCCCCCCTCACAATGGCATTGTCAAATGAACCCTTATTGTTACCCCCATGACCCATCTCACTCCTTGAGTTTAACACCATGTCTGGACACTGCTACACTGTTCAGCCATAATTCCTGATAACCACCTATGGACTGACTACCATGTAATGTAAAGTGGGATAATACTCTGGAACTATTATGATCCTTAGCTAAAACCATAGACAGCTTGTAGTCTATCATTGTTACTACTGATTGTAATTTTCTTGCATGACCCCTGGCAGCTGGGTTAGCCCCCTGAGTAGTGGATCTGCCCAAGGTTTCTCCCCAGACTGACTAAACATAAGGGAGTTTTTTCTTACCCCTGTTGCTCTTGGGTGCTCCTTCTGTAAAGCGCCATGAGACAAAACTACTGTAAAAGGTGCTGTATAAATAAAACTGAATTGAATTGAATTGAATTATTAGAGTGGTGTGCCAGTGTGTCGACAGCACAGGTGAGGACAGGTGTGAATTGTACCTGTTCAGGTGACTTTTTGAGTGGCGTACCTGTGTCTGACAGCACAAGTGAAAACAGGTGTGTGTTGTAACTGTTTAGGTGGCGTACCTGGGTTAAAAAGAACGATGGCTCTTAGGCAGCCCAGCTCTGATTTGTCCATCTGCATATCCCGCATCTTAGACACCAACTCCGTCAACACCCTGTAGCATAGCAACACAAACACACACCTGCAATGTTAAGGGCCTGTAAACTACACACACACACTACTCACACACCAACTCTGTCAACATCCTGTAGCAAAGCAACACACACACATTCTACATCTCACACACCAACTCCATCAACACCCTGTAGCAAAGCAACACAAACACACACTACAACTCACACACCAGCACTGTTACAGTAAGACACTCTAGCCAACCAACACAAACACACACTACATCTCACACATCAACTCCATCAACACCCTGTAGCAAAGCATCAGTAACATACATCTTCAGACTCAAGTAGGTCGGTAAGTGGCAAACCTAGGTAAATTAAGCCTGAGGTAGTGGTAAACCTGATAATAAAAAAAACTATTCTTCTCTAAAAACAAGCAGGCTCCTCTATTAGGGGGTTTACTGCTTCCTCTAGCCTAACTTCCCTAATTGGAACACCCTCGAGCTCTATCAGCAACCTGTGCCAAACCAAACACTTTCACTGACCAAATACAGGGTATAGATACATGCACCAATAATTCACTTTTCCCTCTGAAAATGCTAAGCGTTTAGAATTGGCTTTTCATGACTCACAGACCAAAAGCAGCATGTAGAAAATAGCTATTAAAACTGATTAGCATTTATAGATTGACCAATCTCCGCAGATCTTGGAGGACAAATGTTTTACATGTTGGTTCCCTAAAGGGTGCCTGCACTTGAGATGGTTCTTATGATCTGTGTATGAGCTGCGACTTGATGGATCCATTTCCCCGACACAGACGTCATCCATCAGCTCTTAACAGCGCACAAACGGCCCTGACGCGCCCCTAATCAGCCGCTCGCCCCGTGACTCATCACTTTCTGTGTGTCGTGAGTTATAACACACGAGGCTTATCAGGGCCATTGGGGCCCATTCATCTGTGTGGCTGTGTGTGTGTGTGTGTGTGTGTGTGTGTGTGTCTGTGTGTGTGTGGCGGGGGTGTATTTGGCCATTAATGGCAGAATGGCAGAGCTAACAGGGTTTCTGCGGCCGAGTAATCCAAGTGTGTGTGAGCGTACGTGCATGCATGTGTGTGTGTGTGTGTGTGTAAGACTGTAGCCTAATGTAAAAGTGCCATCCATCATGCAGTATGGGAAGAGATGAGGGGATGTGAGGAGTGAACACCATGCAGAGGAACTTTTTTATGAGGGTCATTCAGACAGCAGGTGAGCTCTAACTCTGTGTGTGTGTGGTGTGTGTGTGTGTGTGGTGTGTGTGTGTGTGTGTGTGTGTGTGTGTGTGTGGGTGATGGTGAAGGGCATCTGGATGGAGGGTTACAGGCAGGTGTGTGTGACTATACTCTCTCTCTCTTGCTCTCTCTCTCTCTCTCTGTCAATCTCTCCATCAGTGTCATCTTCGCCCTATCCATCACCCATATTCACTCACACACACACACACACACACACACACATTTGAGACACTCTCTCTGGTGAACTTGACTGAATTCCTCAGAGGTGACTATGTCCATCCAACACACATCAGTCTCTCTCATTTTCATTCAATCTCCCACATTCAAATCTGCTGGTCTGGCCCGAAATGACTGTTTCAAGGGCAGGTCTAGACGAGAGGGAGGGCACCTTCGCCCTCTACTTCACAGAGGTCACAGAGGTCATGATAGGGGGCAGAGATGGGTAGCCTACCTGTCAAAGATGGCACCCACGCCCGCACTGTGGGCACTGTTCCTGTGGACGTGAAGCCCTGTGGCGAGGAGGATGCCGTCCTTCACAGCGATGGAGCGGTGAGAGAATGAGGCAATCAGGAGCTCATTCCAACCTGTGGGAGAGAGAGAGAGAGAGAGAGAGGGGAGAGAGAGAGAGAGAGAGAGGGAGCAATAAGGGTGTGAAAGAGGGAGAGAGAGAGAGAGAGAGAGGGAGCAATAAGGGTGTGAAAGAGGGAGAGAGACAGAGAGAGAGAGAGAGAGAGAGAGAGCAATAAGGGTGTGAAAGAGGGAGAGAGACAGAGAGAGAGAGAGAGAGAGAGGGAGCAATAAGGGTGTGAAAGAGGGAGAGAGAGAGAGAGAGAGAGAGTGAGAGAGCAATAAGGGTGTGAAAGAGGGAGAGAGAGAGAGAGGGAGCAATAAGGGTGTGAAAGAGGGAGAGAGAGAGAGAGAGAGAGAGCAATAAGGGTGTAAAAGAGGGAGAGAGAGAGAGAGAGAGAGAGCAATAAGGGTGTGAAAGAGGGAGAGAGAGAGAGAGACAGAGGGGGTGAGAGGGGGCAGAGAGAGAGAGAGAGCGAGAGAAAAGTGAGAGATAAAGGGAGAGAGAGACAGAAAGAGAGAGAGAATGAAAGAGTGAAAGACAAAGGGAGAGGTGGAAAGAGAGAGAGAGAGAAAGAGTGAGAGACACAGGGAGAGAGAGAGATTGTTTACCGTTATAATATTCAAACCGTTATGTAACTGCACCCTAACACCCAATACAGACGTGCTAAAAGACCCATCCATTCTCAGGCTCAGAACAGACAACACAGGAGGATAGAAGGGGGAGAGAGGGAATGAAGTGAGGGAGGAGGAGAAAAAAGAGGAGTAAGAGAGAATCAGGGATAGACAGGAAAGATGAAAATAGAAAAGCAGACAAAGGAGGGATGAGAATTAGAGGCAGAGGAAAAAGAGAGAAGGAATAACAAGAAAAAAGTTAAAAGAAGAGACAGACAGACAGTGTCAGACAGATTATGAGTTCATCTCTGTTCTCTTTTGTCTTACTCACAGCTCAAGGGGAACACATTCACAAGTGGCAGACAGACACACACACACACACACACACACACAGGAACTGCACAGTAACAATCCTCATTTAAATGCAAATACATACAATGTCACAGCAAACCAGACAGCAGAGGAGTCTGGGACAGATGTGGCCCTGACAAACACGAACACACACACACACACATACACACACACTCTCTCTCTCTCTCTCACACACACACACACACACATACACACACACACACTCTCTCTCTCTCTCTCTCTCTCTCTCTCTCTCTCACACACACACACACACACACACATACACGCACACACACACACACACACACACACACACACTCAGATGCCAAAGTCTGCCAACATCTTAGAGATTCAATTCCCCTCTTTCCTCCAGAAAGACAGAATATAGCTCACACAGGAAAAAAGCAAGTCCACACACACACACACACACACACACACATACCCATACAAACACACACACACACGCCCAAATGTAGCATAACTCACACAGGAGAGAAAACAGAACACACGGCCTTTTCTCAGTGCTACGCTTCCCAGATCAAACACATGGCGAGTCTAATGAGTGCACACACACACACACACACACACACACACACACACACACACAGTATGTGGTTCAGAGCAGAATGTAAACATGGACCATAGGCAGCCAGGGTAGAATGGGCCCATTAATGCTTGGCAGCCCAAGGACATATGGATTTCACAGTCCCAGCACCCACACAATATAATGCAGTCTGACAGCTCACTGCTTCCACTGTAAATATCGCTTTGTTTTCACGTGTTTGTGTGGTGTTTATCATATGGTATGTATATACCATTAATGGGAAACGTTCCCATGTTTCCCAAGTGTCCCCACAAACACTCTCTTCAAACACACACACACACACACACCCCCCCTCTGTTTCTCTGTCTCTCTCACATACTCTCTCATATACCATACAAACACACACAAATCTGCTCACAGTAGGATGACCCCATGTCATACACACAGAGAGAGAGAGAGACAGAGAGAGAGAAAGAAAGACAGATTGCACCTGCTCAGAGTAGAATAACCTGGTCTCTCTCTCTCTCACACACACACACACACACACACAAAACACACACATATAAACACGGACACACACCAACCTGCTCATACACACACACACACACACACATAAACACGGACACAGACACACACACACACACACACACACACACACACACATATAAACACGGAACACACCACACACACACACACACACACAGGTGCACACACAAACCTGCGCGGAGTAGGATGACCTGGTCATCAAGGGGCAGCTCAGAGAAGTGGGGGATTCTCTTGGCCCACTCCACCAGAGTGAACAGCTGCTTGTCAGCGGCCTGGCAGATGTTGGTCACTGGGTCATTGGGCTGGACAGACAGAGAGAGAGAGAGAACAGACCAGAACAGTGAGTGCAAAGTTACTGACCAGCTCATTACATGGAGCAGGACAGACATACACAGAGAGAGAGAGAGAGAGAGAGAGAGAGAGAGAGCAGACCTGAACAGTGAGCGCAAAGTTACTGACCAGCTCATTACATGGAGCAGGACAGACATACAGAGAGAGAGAGAGAGAGAGAGAGAGAGAGAGAGAGAGAGAGAGAACAGACCTGAGCAGTGAGCGCAATGTTACTGACCAGCTCATTACATGGAGCTGGCCTACAGTGCTTTTAACTTTTACGCCCTTTTCCACTGCACAGTCACTGAAAGTGTTTACAGTTTGTTTCAATCGTTAAACAGCATTAACCTGTACTAAAATATTTTTTCTAAACTCTTGATACAGCAAAACACCTACATCACACAAAAAGCACATTTTGTTAACAAAACACTAAAAACTTCTCTCTATACATTCTAACACCACCAAAACAATCTGGCTCAAAATGAAATAATTCTACCAAATCCTAGCATGTTTTCAGTGAGCATGCAGTCAGTCATAGTACACTAACGCTCAAAATACTAACAAGTCATGGCTTTTCTGAGACTACATTCATTTTTATGTATTTCAAATCCACGACTTCATGGACTTAATTGACTTCAAAACCGAGCGTCTGTTTACTTTATACTTTACCATTATATTTGTGTGAGTGTTTACAGTGATGTGTGCAAAATTTTTTGAATTAATGATAATGAATGTTCCATTTATATTCTTTAGGAATTGTTGCAGAGACATAAGCCCACAGTTATTCCCAGCTGCTAACATGCTTTCATCCAGTTTGGCACTCACTTTTTTTAAAAGTCCAAATACAACAAACAACAATCAGTCTTTTGTCAACACCTGTCAACTTCTCCAATTGCAATTGAAATTGGAGATGGTTTCTCTATTTTTCATTTTCTGATTTAATTATCTGTTCAGTGTTCATTCAAGAATTATCGTAACCATTGTGCTGCTGTTATTGCCAAACTAAGAGCTCTGTTCTGTTCTGAAGGTTTTGGACATTGGATTTCCATTTCTGGCAGGCTGTGTGAAAGCATTTGCAAATACACTCGATCATTAAGTTTGTGCTCATAACTAAGCCCAATTGTACCAGACTCAGTCTGTAGATTTGGCTTGCTCAGTCTTGTTCTGTCATAATTGCCCTGTTATTAACCAAGGTCAATACACTGATTTTGCTACATTTCCTCATCTTTGAGGTGAGTACACGAGGGAGGGCTTTACCTAGAAATGCATTTCTTGTCTTCAGTCCACTTCGTCCTGAAATGATCTGATGCTGATTCAGTAAGTAGGCCTAATGTTTAGCAAACTGTTTAGCAGACTGTCACACTTTTCAAAACTCTTCGTACAGTGTCCTTTACCAACACACATCTGAGCACCCTAGTTAACATTTGCTGCAAAATGCACTACAGCCACTAAAACTCTGTGTACTTCACTTAGAATCACCAATGACACTGTAACTATAACACATGCTGTCACTCAACAACACACCAATGGTGATCAATGTGCAGTGAACAGAAACAACTTCAAACGAAACTCATAAAATATAGCTTTTTTATAGTCTGACATAGATCAACATTGTAACATATATTTTGTGCAGTACATAATATGTTATATATATATTTAGTGAATTCTGCAAAACCAGACTATCTAAGTGACATTTTTATGTATTGGTGTATCTGTGGCAATAGAGTTTACAGTAACTGAATATATAGTGATCAAATTATTATTTCTCTCTAGCAAACTGAAGGAATGTACAGATGCAAATCACAACATGACAGTAGTTGTTTCCTAAATGGCCTCCTGCTATATTACTTACTGTGATACATACAACATGGGAGGCAGCTGCTGCGAGAGTCCTTTGCTGTCAAGAGAATTTGTGTGTGTTTGATTTGTTAGCTCACTTTATGATGCCATTTACTATAATGATGGCTCTGTTGTAAAACCAGAACAGTAGTAAAATAGTCACACATTGTCTTGGTATAAAAGAATCTAGCAATGTAGTCTAAGGAGTAAGGCAGTATGTCATTTCAGTGGATTTGCTATATTTTGTAACTTACAGTATTCGGTGTCTAGTATATTTTGGATTACCACTAATTTATATTAGTGTCCAATGTTGCCTTGCCACCTGTGTCTGCATATCATTGTGTTGCACTGCAAAAAGGTCAGTGGATATTACATCACTTAGAGGTTCTCATATAAGGTCACTCTACCAAAAGTAATAGGCCTACAATACAGTGAACAGAACTCATATGTAAATAGAGTTGAAAGTACACTGATTGAATATATTGTATTTTATGTCTTTTAGGGTTCGACTTTAACGCCAACTGTTTTGATGCAAAACATGCTGTGCTTGTACATCGTTTTGTTGGTTAGGAACACTGACTACAAGAGGGATCCATCAATTTCAGTTGAAGCATTGACTGAATGCAGTTTTCCTAAAGCAATGCTACAGAGGACACTGTTTGGCTCCCATAGTCTATGGTTGCTGTGAAAGTGTTAAGTGCTTTGAAAAAGTAGACACTGCATTGAGACGAGTGTGAAAATGACACAGATTTTGTTCACAGATGTGGTTAACAATACAGTTCCGTTGTAGTTTGAATAAAACTGTCCTGATGTTTCCACACAGTGTAGCTTATATTGAGGAAATGTAACGGTGGTGAGACTTAAACACAGAGGTCAGGAGGTCAGGAGGTCTGCTCCCAACTTTACATTCCCAACCAAGACCCTAAAAAAACCACACAGTTCCCAGACGTTCAGTCTGGAATCTGGACATACAAAAGCAAAATCTATCCCCGCACCCTGTATGGGCCTACAGCATACGCGAAGAGAAGAGCTTTCTGTCCAGCTGTGAATGATGGGGTAGCGAACAGCACAACAGCACAATGCAAAAGCAAATTAGTTTGTGGTCTAGAAAACCTTCTTCATTCTTCAATAGAGAACCACGTGGGAAGCAAACAAGCTTTTAAACAAAAACAGATGAGAGACGAACAGAGAATGGGAGAGAGAGAGAACAAAAGAAAACAAGAGAACGAAAGAGAGACCATCCATCAGAAAGATCATTTAAATTGGAAGATAATTTTGTGGGTATAGATTTCGTAATAATTTTGCAATGGCTTAAAGCTGCACGGTACTACATCCATACAACTGATTGGAACGGGAAGGAAGGTCATTGTGAGATTGTGAGCATTGAACAGTTCCCTAAGACACAAACTGCATTGTTTCAAATTGTGTTAAAATATGCCAGTAATTGCATTCAGCTTGTGTAATATGCCCAAGACATCCAGATGTGGGAGAGATCGAGAAGGGGGGGGCTTTGGAGAGAGAAAGAGAGCAGTCCGCAGTACACACTCCACACAAGTCCAAAGCCCACAGGGCAAATCAACAAGTATCCGGACCACACATGAGGTCCTTCTGCAGAGATGAGGCTATGACTGGGAGTCCACTAACACCGGCTGCCTTACCACCTACTACACACACACACACGTATGCCAAACACACGTACAACACTCATGCACTCACATGCATACAAACACACACACACACACACACACACTGTGTACTTTAAAACCTTGGTAAAACCACTCGGTTCATGGCACCTCTTTGACAACAATCCTGTGCTGCTCAGTAAATACGAGCTTTCTTAGCAGTGTGTGTGTGTGTGTGTGTGTGTGTATGTGTTTTCTTCCGTTTGTGTTCTGTCTCCTGGCCCGCTTGTGTTTACAGGACGGGCATGTCAGGGCCTGTCGCTTTCTGCTAAATGGGGACACGCTTTTAGGACTCCGACAAAAATAGCCTCCATAGTTGCCGGTGCCCAGAGGCAGCGTTCAGCTCAGTGATGCAAGGGCAGCCATCATCGCTATGAGTAAATCTGTCTACTTGGGACAGACAGACAGACAGAGACAGAGAGAGAGAGTGGGTAAGTGAGGGAGGGACAGGGAGGGAGAGAGAGGAGAGGAGGAGGGGGGGGGGGGGGGGGGGGGGGGGGGGGGGGGGGGGGGGGGGGGGGGGGGGGGGGGGGGGGGGGGGGAGGGAGGGAGAGAGAGAGAGAGAGAGAGTGGGTAAGTGAGGGAGGGACAGGGAGGGAGAGAGAGAGAGAGAGAGAGAGAGAGAAGAGAGAGAGAGAGAGAGTGGGTGAGGAGGGAGGGAGGGAGAGAGGAGAGAGTGGGTAAGGGAGGGAGGGACAGAGAGAGAGAGACAGAGAGAGTAAAATATACATGAAACAGTCTTAAAGCATGTTGCTGTAAATAGTGCATCTCTGGCACTATTTACACTAATGTACTCAGTACATTTTCTTCAGCTTGACCAGATCAGCAGATCCAAAATCAGACCCAGACCAAGACCCAAGACCCAAAACCATACCCAGACTGGCACAGTGGTACACTACATACAGACACAGTGGTACACTACATACAGACTGGCACAGTGGTACACTACATACAGACTGGCACAGTGGTACAATACATACAGACACAGTGGTACACTACATACAGACTGGCACAGTGGTACACTACATACATACTGGCACAGTGGTACACTACATACAGACTGGCACAGTGGTACACTACATACAGACACAGTGGTACAATACATACAGACACAGTGGTACACTACATACAGACACAGTGACGGAGGGATGGAGGAAGAGTGAGTGGAGTTAGTGGGTGAGTGGGTGAGTGGGTGAGTAAGTGAGTGAGTGGGTGAATGAGTGGGTGGGTGAGTGAGTGAGTGAGTGGGTAAGTGAGTGAGTGAGTGTGAGTGAGTGAGTGAGTGTGAGTGAGTGAGCGAGTGAGTGAATGGGTAAGTGAGTGAGTGAGTGAGTGAGTGGGTGAGTGAGTGAGTGAGTGTAAATAAGTGAGTGAGTGAGTGGGTGAGTGAGTGAGTGAGTGAGTGTGAGTGAGTGAGTGAGTGAATGGGTAAGTGAGTGAGTGAGTGAGTGAGTGAGAGTGTGAGTGAGTGTGTGTGAATAAGTGAGTGAGTGGGTGAGTGAGTGAGTGAGTGAGTGAGTGGGTGAATGGGTGAGTGAGTGAGTGGGTGAGTGAGTGGGTGAGTGAGTGGTGAGTGAGTGAGTGAGTGAGTGAGTGAGTGGGGTGGTGAGTGGGTGAGTGGAGTGAGTGGGTGAGTGGGTGAGTGAGGGTGAGTGGGTGAGTGAGTGAGTGGGTGAGTGGGTGAGTGAGTGAGTGGGTGAGTGGGTGAGTGAGTGAGTGAGTGGGTGGGTGAATGGGTGAGTGAGTGGGTGAGTGAATGGGTGAGTGAGTGGGTGAGTGAATGGGTGAGTGAGTAAGTGAGTCAGTCAATGGAAAAGACCCTGCAGGTCACACCATTGTGGTATTACATAAATGAGTTAGTGTGTGGAATGGCCATTTGTCTGTCTGGTCCACTGAGGGTATGTGAGGGTGTCCAGATGTGTGCTTGTCTGTCTCTCACCCTCTCGGGGTGAAGAGCCTCAGCATGGGAATGCATCTCGCACTGTTTCACTCAATGTCTCCAGACGTCACACTGTCTGTCTCCACAGACGTCACACTGCCTGTCTCCACTGACGTCACTCTGTCTGTCTCCACAGACGTCACACTGTCTGTCTTTCTCTCCTCTCCCTCTTCTCTTCTCTACCTGCCATTGATGGACGCTTTCTCTGTCTGTCTCCACTGATGGACGCATTCTCTCTCTGTCTCCACAGACGACCACTTTCTAAGAGGCCGTCCACACGGCAACATTCACTTTTTTTTTTTTGCGGGTTGAAAAAAATCCGTGTTCACACACGAGTCGGAGTGAAAAATATCCGTGTCCTCACGACAACGGAACACTGAGTGAAAACGATGTAATACATATTCTACACCTATATGTGGCGCTGTAACCAGATACAGCCAGAGCCACTGGACACACCAACACCAGAGAGTGCATGCGCGTAGAGCACAAGCACAACTCCGTTGTCCTCCATTGTTGTTTTTACTGCTTGTCTTGTGCCGGGGTCTTCACTGCTCTTATAGTCACATGACAGTGACAGATTGGCGACGTCATCGTTTTCAAAAATCTGCGTTTTGCTTGTCCACACTGCAACGAAACGACTGCGTTTTCAGATTTTTCCACTCTGGAACCCGTTTTCAAAAAACTTCGTTTTAGGTCACCCAAAACGCCGGCGCCGTGTGGAAGCAAGGCCAAAGGCAGAAACTTTCTATTTTAACAGAAAAACGTTCTGTAGGTCTAAGACCCTTGAAGGCCAAGACAGATCTTATCAGCTATACCCTAATTATAGTTATTCTCTGTCTCTACAGTCTCTCCCCCTTCTCTCTCTCTCTCTCTCTCCCCCTCTCTCTCTGTCTCTCTCTCTCTCTCTCCCCCTCTCTTTCTCTCCTCCTTCAGGGTGACAAGTGAAGTCGAGTTGGTGTTTTGCAGACATCTAGCATTCCAATTCATTCTCTCTTTCTTTCTCTCTCCCTTCTTCCTCTCTTTCCCTCCCTCCCTCTTTTCTTTCTCTCTCTCTCTCCCCTCTTTCTGTCTTTCTCTACCACTCTCTCTGACACTCTCATTCCCCCCGGGTAACACGTGAAGAGCAGTTGGCGTGTAGCCTGCCAGACGTCTAGCTTTTGTCTCTCAACTCCTCAGGCCATGAGGAAGAAACCAGCCTCGTAATCCTTCTCTGTCTGTCTCTGTTGGCCGTTATGGAAGTGTGTGTGTGTGTGTGTGTGTGTGTGTGGTGTGTGTGTATGTGTGTGCACTAACTGTCTGTCTGTCTCTGTTTCTCCTCTCGCCAGACTGCAAAGTGTTAGCATGTACTGTAGCAGCTGCTAGCACAGTACAGCCATTCCCTGAAGCCCAATTGACCAGCGCTAGCATGTGGCGACTGAAAACACGACATCAATCTACACCCACTTAGTGTCTCTCCTCACTATGTGTGTGTGGTCCATGATATCACCACTGGCTCAGACATACAGTGAGATAACCTCCCAGTGACTCCCTTAACAACTGCTAAACCCTGACATGCGGCTATGAGACATCTCCCCCAACACCCCTCATCTTTCTCTAAGTGTCTCCTCAGTCCCTTCATCCCTCATCTCCTTTCTCTCCTCCTCTCCTCTCCCCTCCTCTCCTCATCACTCTCATCTCCTCTCTCCTCTTCTTTCCTCTCCTCTCCTCCTCTCCTCTCCCTCCTCCTCACTCTCCTCTCTCTCCTCTTCCTCTCCCCTCCTCTCCTCATCACTCTCATCTCCTCTCTCCTCTTCTTTCCTCTTCTCCTCCTCCCCTCCTCTCCTCATCACTCTCATCTCCTCTCTCCTCTTCTTTCCTCTCTTCTCCTCCTCCCCTCTCCCCTCCTCTCCTCATCACTCTCATCTCCTCTCTCCTCTTCTTTCCTCTCTCTCCTCCTCCCCTCTCCTCTCCTCATCACTCTCATCTCCTCTCTCCTCTTCTTCCTCTCCTCTCATCTCCTCTCCCCTTCTCTCCTCATCACTTTCATCTCCTCTCTCCTCTTCTTTCCTCTCCTCTCCTCCTCCCCTCTCCTCTCTTCTCCTCTCCAAAATTCACACTCCAAGTAAATAAAGCCTCATAAGCCTCTTGGAAATTAGATCAAAACTCTTGAAATGAACTCCAAAGTCCTTTCATTAACCCGCTCTCATCATCCCACCAAAGGCATAGTATGTGAAGAGTGCATTGAGCTGTAGTCTAGTGTGTGTGCGTGTGTGTGTGTGTGTGTGTGGTGTGTGTGTGTGTGTGCGTGCGCCTCACCGATGTTGAAGGAGCTCCCGGGCTGCCCTCTGTGTAAGTGTCCGTCTTAGGCTCAACAGCCAGCTCTGCTTCTAGAATCTTCTCCACAGGCATCTCTTCGTTCACCCCGCTCGATTCCGCCTCTCCCTCCATTCTCTCTTTTGCCCGCTGACGCTCCTCCTGAACAGCTGCACACACACACACCACACACACACACACACGGTTCAGACCCCTGATGCAGAATAATGCAAACAGTTTTATATGCATCCACACTATCACACATACACCTGTTTTACACACACACCTATACAAACACACACACACACACACACACACCTGCCCAGATACACCTCTGCACTCAAAGCCCACTGCTAGGAGTGCTTACTCATCCAAACTGACTTGACTTCCAAGCTGAGTTCAAGTTCAGAGCTCAGAAGGGAGCTTGCTGGCCCAACCCTCCGACCCTCCTGCAATCATTCACAGCTGCTTCAGGATGGCAAAGTCAAGAAGCGGGGACACACTCGCTGTCTCTCCCTCCACACCGGCCAACTTGTGCTGCAGCTGGCTGTGGTCCAGCACAAATCTCCATTTAAAGATTTTACAGAGCTTGGCTGGGTCAGTAAAGATGGAGTGATGGATTCTTAAAGGCCTCCCCTTCCAGTGATTTGTGAGCAGGCTATGTATGCCCTGTCAGGAATGACACTCGAGTGTCGTGGTATGTGTGTTTGTGTGTGTGTGTGTGTGTGTGTGTGTACTGAAAGGCTGATGGG
>PYXC01001626.1:637500-642500 GCA_015244755.2 Tenualosa ilisha
GGTTAATAACAAAGGGATTCATTAGCTATCTCGAATAAATTAAAACAGGTGTTGTGAACTGTGGGACGAATACACACATACATACACACACACACACACAGACAGACACACACACACACACACACACACTCACGCATACACACACACACACACACACACATGTTGGAGCAGTGGCTCATTTCCTTGGAGCCCTCCAGGACCGGCGCAGCACAAGCGACACCATAAGGTCAAGTGTCAACCGCTCTAACAGAATAATGAGAGGTGTGGCTGACATGGCACACACACACACACACATAGCTAGTTAATTAAGCACATACAGAAATATTTAATGAAACATACATACATACATGCATGCACACCCAGTTAATAAAACACACATTTACACACACACACACACACACACACACACACACACACACACACACACACACACACAGAAAAATACTCCGCTATCATTAAACAAATGCACACATGTGCACAGACAATGTAAAGACACGTACACCCCCCTCTCTCTCTCTGACACACACACCCACACACGCATAGTAAGCCACTGTGTGCTCCAGAAACACAGGCATCTGTTAGTGGTGAGCTGGGTGAATATGGTGCTTTGAGTGCTCGTGTTCTTGTACTGAGAGCCTGTACAGGTCTCCAGCAGCACGAGGGTCTATCTCAGCTGGAAATCTAATCTCTCTTTCAGGGGTAACTGAGAGCCCACATCCCGATTGCTTATAGCAGCATGTGTGTGTGTGTGTGTGTGTGTGTGTACGTGTGTGTGTGCATGTGTATGTGTGTCTGGGCTCGCATTACTATGAATTACAGGACAGGTACAGGTGCACATTTGACCATTGCTAGAGGAGGCTAGCTGGCATGGCTAAGTACCAAACTCGATAAGGCCCAATGTAGTCATTATTATGTCATTCATTTATGTGATGTAATCAGCATCATTATCAAGATCAGGATTGTTCTGGCCAAGGGCTGTTCTGAACAAGCTGCAAACTACAACCATAAACCAGATAACTACACACATGATATGAGTGCAGCAACACAGCTAGCCTATCACTGCAGGTAGCATCAATTAGCATTTAGCATTAGCATTAACTAGCAACACAAGCCAGATGTTTGAACCCTTCTGTTTCCCAGTTGGTCCAGATCCATCTCACTGTAGCCTACCCCTAATAACACACTGAGTAGGCCTGTTCTACTAACATTAAGGGAGATGAAATGCTATGGCCCTGAGCCACATAGAAAGGAGAGGGGCTCACCTCAAACTGAAATAAAACTGTTCATTTGAAAGTAGAGCTTAACTCGGCTCTGAATGAGAATAATTCAGTTTAAAGAAGAACTACTCTGCCCAGAGAATGGAACCCCAAGAACTCAGAGCCAAAAACATTTTACATGAATCAGTTAGAAAGAAATCAGAAAACAGCTACTCGGAAATCAATCAGAATTATAATGATCTTTTTTTTTTCTATTTAAATGCAAATCGGGCGTGGTAAGGTCAACACTCCATCACATCCCAATCACAGACATACCCTGTAGAAAAACACAGTAATCAGAACTCCTTCTAACAAAAGAATCAAATCATATATCTGAATCTGATTCAGAATTGTGACTCAGAATGGTTTGAATCTGAATTGCTGGGCTCCTGAGCTCTGTGTATCAGATGAAGGCCTAGCTTACAGCGAACGCTATAAAGATTGACCTGTGATGTTCATCTTTCCTGGCAGCTCAACACAGAACCCAATAACAGTAAAGCAGAGCCCATAACCTCATCTAAGCTCTGGGCTAGTCCCTGCACAGGGCCCTATAAAAAACCTCTCTTTGTGTAGTCCATTTGACACACATCCAATAACACACACATGCACATACACACACTGAGACAGAAACACAATCTCTCTCTCTCTCACACACACACACACACACACACACACCACACACATACACACACACACATGCACACATACGCACAGAAACACGTAGTCAGACACATATCCAGAAAAACACACATGCATACACACTAACACACATGAGATGTTTCCAAGAGGCCTTTTCCATGACCAAATAACTGGGCAAGAAAAGACCCCCACCTAAAATATGTCATACCCTGTGCATAAAGATGTAAACACATATACATATAATTTGTCTTTCAACACACACACACACACACACCACACACACACACACACACACACACACACACACTAACAACATGACATAGTTGCCTTAGTTAGCTCCAGATCTAAAAACCTACATTTAGTAAAAGACCATGCTACTGAAATGTGTGTGTATATGTGAGTGTGTGTGTGTGTGTGTGTGTGTGCTGACCTGTGGGCTGAGGGCCATAGTGCTGGTGCTGTGTGTGTGGTGTGTGTGTGTGTGTGTGTGTGTGTGTGTGTGTGTGTGTGTGTGTGTGTGTGTACACTAACCTGTGGGCTGAAGGCCATGCTGCCACTGGGGTGGTGTGTGTGTGTGGACCCATGCTAGAGCCGATGAGGGGGAAGGGGGATCCCAGGCCGTTTAGGGGGGAACTGAGGGTGCTGATGGGGGAGTGCAGCGGCCCCCCCGACCCCCCCATGGGAGAGGGACTCAGCAGGGGGGGGTGCAGGGGGGGGCCCAAGCCCCGGTGGCCCGTCGGAGAACTCAGGGGGGACGGAGAGAACTGCCCTGAAGAGTCTAGAGAGAGAGAGATGGAGAGAGATGGAGGGGAGGAGAGAAAGATAGATAGATAGATAGATAGATAGATAGAGAGAAGTGGGGGAAGAGAGATGGAGGTAGAGGGTGATTGGGAGGAGAGAGAGAGAGAGGAAGAGGTTATTTATTTATTCATTTTCTCTTCCATGGTGTTGTTGTGGTGCATTTTTACAGTAACACAATACTGTATCTGAAATAGTCTTATTCGGCAAATTTGACAGAAGCTGAGTTGAGCCAGACAGAAGTGAGTTGAGAGGGAGCGAGAGAGAGAGATGTCAGCATAGATATTTGGTGAGGCAAGTTCAAGCAACCTTACACTATTTGTCCAATAGCTCAATTTGTTTTACAGTCCTGTTGCAGTGGCCTGTGAGTACAGTGAACTGTTGGAACTCTCTGACCTTTTACCTTTGACCTTTCAAGGCATTTGTTCCCATCATAGAAATATGTGTCTTTGCTCTGTAAGACATTACCAGACTATCAGTTCAGTTTACTCTAGTTCAGTCTCCCCAGGTGGGGAAAGGTGACTTTGAGTCAGGCACACACACACAGTGCAAAAAACACAACCAACCACACAGTACTGATTTGAGGCATCTTCTGCAGAGCACTTTGGCATAGATAGACAGACTGTACAGTACACATGGAAACAAGGGTAAAGTCTGTGTGTGTGTGTGTGTGTGTGTGTGTGTGTGTGTGTGTGTGTGTGTGTGTGTGTGTGTGTATGTGCATGTGTGTGAGTGTGTACATGTTTGCGTGCGTGTGTGTGTGTGTTTGTGTGTGTGTACATGGCAGTGCATGTGTGTATGTGGATGTGTGTGAGTGTGTACATGTTTGCGTGTGTGTGTGTGTGTGTGTTTGTGTACATGGCTGTGCATGTGTGTATGTGGATGTGTGTGAGTGTGTACATGTTTGCGTGTGTGTGTGTGTGTGTGTGTGTTTGTGTGTGTGTACATGGCTGTGCATGTGTGTATGTTCGTGTGTGTGCCTGTTGGCATGAGCTAATCAGTGTCTGGTATGTAAATATATGACATGCATGCTTGTGTGTATCTATAAACATGTATGTGTGTGCATGCACATATATTTGTATGGTGCATGTCATTGTGTGTGCGTATGCATGTGTTGGTGTGTGTGCATGTGGAATAAGCATGTCCATGTGCATGCGTGTGTATCTGTAATGTGTGTGTGTGTGTACTGTTCAGCATTCCACTGTGTTGACACTTGTGCGATAAGGCTGGGAACCTCTGACACATCTTAACTGGATTATGAAATAACAATCACAGCTCAACACTTACTCAACCTGTGGAACACACACACATCGGTGTTAAAGAACAGGCATGATTGCATTCTAGTGGCTCAACATGACACACACATGACAACTAAAATGAGTTTCCGTATGACAAATTTAAACCACTACAATTCAAAGCAATTACTTACCCAAAACTTTGTCAGGCTGTCATCAATCAAACGCAAAAACAAGCGAACTGAATGACCTGACAACTTGTTGACATCCCAGCGGATGGAGAACATTGAACTAATGTAGACTTTTGATTGAGTTTTGAAGCAATAACTAAATAGGCTGATGACAAGGTAGATCTGCTCCTTTGTCATTGACAAGAAACATTTCAGATGTCAATCAGTCACAATCAGTTAATTGATTAATCAACCTTAATGAGTTATTTTAAGACCTCCCCTACAAGTACCTATTACTGCTGGTAACACTAACAGTACAACAGAATTAATGTAACCTACATCTAACTAAATCCACAACACCAGTATGCTCACCAGTAAGTTTTTAATTGCCCTTAATGTGCCCTTCATCATCATGACCGAGACGTCACGTTTAATTAATACTGATAATAAATAATTAAAATTTCTTTTGTGAGACAGATGTGTGGTTTTTTTTGGCTTACAGCTACACCTTACGGCCATAGATACGTCTGTTATTACTGCTGCCACTATGACACTAACATTTGCCCTGAGATGATACATGATGCACTTCAATTATCACCTGGGAAAAAATACAGGACTTCCTATCTTTCAGGGGTTCGTTTCGCAACATCGTAGTCGCTAACTAAGTTAGCAACGTTGGTAGTTATAATGCAATTACATACACATCAGTTAACGGTCTTGGAAAACTAACCTCAGAGCATAAGTCCAGGCAGATCATGGTGGTATTTTGAGTAAAGCTGGGTAAGTTAAACTGAAGGTAGCGGTAAAGCTGATAATAGAGGACCCTGGAGTCCTCATTCTCTTAACGAAACGAAACAAACAAAAACCAGCACGCTACTCTATTATGAAGTTTACCACTTCCT
>PYXC01001626.1:647500-667500 GCA_015244755.2 Tenualosa ilisha
TAAGGGCCAGATACCAAAGGCATTTCCATTCACCTCAGGCATAGTAGCTATGAATGAGGGTATATGTGCACCGCTGGGAAGGGTGTCATATGTGTGCACCGCTGGGAAGGGTGTCATACGTGTGCACCGCTGGAAGGGTGTCATACGTGTGCACTGGTGTGTCATACGTGTGCACCGCTGGGAAGGGTGTCATATGTGTGCACCGCTGGGAAGGGTGTCATACGTGTGCACCGCTGGAAGGGTGTCATACGTGTGCACCGGTGGGAAGGGTGTCATACGTGTGCACCGCTGGGAAGGGTGTCATACGTGTGCACTGGTGTGTCATACGTGTGCACCACTGGGAAGGGTGTCATACGTGTGCACCGCTGGAAGGGTGTCATACGTGTGCACCGATGTGTCATACGTGTGCACCGCTGGGAAGGGTGTCATACGTGTGCACCGATGTGTCATACGTGTGCACCGCTGGGAAGGGTGTCATACGTGTGCACCGATGTGTCATACGTGTGCACCGCTGGGAAGGGTGTCATACGTGTGCACCGGTGTGTCATACGTGTGCACCGCTGGGAAGGGGGTCATACGTGTTCACTGGTGTGTCATACGTGTGCACCGCTGGGAAGGGTGTCATACGTGTGCACCGGTGTGTCATACGTGTGCACCGCTGGGAAGGGTGTCATACGTGTGCACCGGTGTGTCATACGTGTGCACCGCTGGAAAGGGTGTCATACATGTGCACCACTGGGAGGGGTGTCATACGTGTGCACCGGTGTGTCATACGTGTGCACCGCTGGGAAGGGTGTCATACGTGTGCACCACTGAGAAGGGTGTCATATGTGTGCACCGGTGTGTCATACGTGTGCACCAATGGGAAGGGTGTCATACGTGTGCACCGCTGGAAAGGGTGTCATACGTGTGCACTGGTGTGTCATACGTGTGCATCACTGGGAAGGGTGTCATACGTGTGCACCCCTGTGTCATAAGTGTGTACCCGTGGGAAGATTGACTTTTGGTTTTTCAATATGGCAAGACACAGTGTTTGTATTCTCTGTACACAGTGAAAAATATGCTATCTGTGTTGCCCTCAAATATCTGGTCCTAGGAGTCCTCTCTATTGCTCTCCTACTGTGTCTCACACACACACACACACACACACACACACACACACACACACACACACACACACACACCACACACACACACACACACACACACACACACACACACACACAGAGGGACAATAAACCTGCTACTAATACAGTAGCCCTTATCAAAGAAAAATACACCCACACACACAGCACTCATATCAGATCGCACACACACACACACACACACAGATATACACACACATAAACGACATGCACACCTGTGTGCTTCGAAACAGAATTACGGTCTACCAAAGGCATTGACCAGATATGACGCTGTGTGTGTGTGTGTGTGTGTGTGTGTGTGTGTGTGTGTGTGATGGAAGCCTGAAGCCATGTGATGTAATAGCAGGTGGGAGCCTGCTCTGATCTCTGAAATCTAAACTCCGTGTAACCATTTATATGAAACACATGCACACACTCTACTGAAGCCCTGCACGGAACGTGTGTGTGTGTGTGTGTGTGTGTGTGTGTGTGTGTGTGTGTGTGTGTGCGTGCGAGCACAGCACTGCTCACATGTATAAACTCTTTGGTCACACAAAAACTCGGACTCACACATCCTTATACATCCACACAAACTCACATTTAATAGATGCACACACACATACGCACACACACACACACACACACAACCTGAGGTACAAAACTATGATACAGATATATATGAATAAAATCTCTTGTGAGATTTCACAAAAAAAAACACTTAACTCACTCTACACACACACACACCGACATACACATACATACACACAATACTCAGTATATTGCATCGTATACACACTATAGGAAAACAAGGCACACACAGTGACTTACACACATGGAGACACACAACACACACAGTGACCTACACACATGGAGACACACAACACACATAGTGACCTACACACATGGAGACACACAACACACACAGTGACCTACACACATGGAGACACACAACACACACAGTGACCTACACACATGGAGACACACAACACACACAGTGACCTACACACAAGTGCACAGAAGTGGTATTGAATTTCCTCTAGCAGATGGACTGTGTGTGTGTGTGTGTGTGTGTGTGTGTGTGTGTGTGTGTGTGTGTGTGTGTGTGTGTGTGTGTGTGTGTGTGTGAGTGCATATATGTGTGTGCGTGTGTGTGTGTGTGTGTGTATTCATGTCAGCTGTGATGATAAACATGGCAGACTCTGTCATAAACACACGAGGCTTTTAACAGAGAGCAGACACAGGGAGACAGCGACTGATGATTGATCAAGGAGAGCATACACATATGCACGCCCCCACACACACACACACACACACACACACACACACTTACGTATATATACACACACATACTTATGTATGTGAACATAGATACATACACACAGGCATGCTCATGCTCACACAAATATGTGAGCATACACACTTAAACACACACACACACACACACACACACACACACACTCTGGCTATATGAATCCACTCTTCAGAAAGCAACTGTTAGTTCAGTGGTGGCTCTGTAGAAGGCTTTGGTGCTTAGCTGGTCTGGGGTAGATTTGGTCCATTCACGCCGAATCAAGACCAGATCCAGACTGCCAACAGTCTGCCGAAACCTGTCAGGTAGTTAGATTCCAATGTCCCTCACCTTCCACTGGCATGAATCAGCCAATCATGAAGCAGATTCATACCAGCTAAAGGAGAAATCCGGTGTAATTCAACCCATAGTCCTTAAATAGCAAACCGGCGGTTAACAACTGAATAGGGCATAGAAGAATGACATTAAAGGTGAGTTTCTGTGCCACATTCAATTATTCGTAGCTGCTGATTCACTATGTATCAAATTTTGTTTTCAAAATCCTACTTTCCTCATTCTTTTTCCTACTAACACCAAACTGTGACTTTGAACTTTGACGATGGATTTACATCAGATTTCTCCTTTAAGTCTGATTTCAGGGCTGTATGTTCAGTATCTGTACCTCTCTTTCTCTTTCCCTCTCTCTCACACACACGCACACACACACACACACACACACACACACACACACACACACTTTTCCAGTAATTAATCACAGGAGATCTTTGAAGCCATATGGCTCACCTGCCCTCTCCATGAGTTCTTTTGGTGTACTCATTAAAAATTTGTGTGTGAGAATGTGTAAGTACTGTGCATATTCTATGACTGTCAGTATGTATATGTGTGTGTGTGTGTGTGTGTGTGTTACTGAAATCAACTCTTCCTCCACTTATGTTCAATGTTATCATCAATAAATGCTGCTGTTGGATGGAATTGCAATTGACCCTTTCCATTTACTCCCAGTGTCCTTGTCTATTGTGTTGCGCTGACTGTGAACAGATAAAAGCCAAACCTTAAAGACCTGCGGTGTTACGTTATCGACACCACATTAGCATTCAGTTTGTGTGGTGCTCAGTACAACTCATTTAATCTGTGCAAAACTACAGTTGCACTTGGGAATTACTCAACCCTCTCACTACATACAAAGACTCTTGGCAGAATTCTGCCAAATTCCTTATCTGCATGTGCGGCCCGGCCGAGCACTGAGTCAACAATGCTGAGGGCAACTGTACAATGACACAACATATACAGCGTGCATCGTGCAGAGCAGTGCTGCATGCTTTCAAATGCACACACTGTTTGCATAACTCTCTGTCCAACGCAACACAGTGTGTGCTAATCATTAACACCTGGCCTGTACCTTCAGCCAGCAAAGAGAGTTGCATAAACCAGGTTCACTTGTAGCTGGAGACACAAGAAGAGTCTGTGCTCAACTCCATCAGATTAGACAGTTAAGCAATCAGCGCCACCACTCACAGGTTCTCCTGACTCATGAAAACACAGGAATCATCTGTGTGTGTGTGTGTGTCTGTGTGTGTGTGTGTATGTCCTCTGCAGGCTTTCCCACTACAATACTGGCCAGATGCATCACTCACACACACACCCACACACACTCACACACACACACTTCCACAGAGACACCCACACAGAGACACCCACGCAGAGACACCCACACACACACACTCACACACACCCACACACACACACACACACACATTTCCACAGAGACACCCACGCAGAGACACACACGCACATACACCCACACACACACACACATACACACCCACACATTTAATTAGGCAATAAAGGAAATTCCAGCAATTATGCTCTGATTCAGTAAGGACGTGTTTGTATAAGGAGGCATCTGTCACTTGAGTTTCACAAACACATTCCATATGCGAGGTCAGCTCAACCGCTTCGGCAAAAATAGGGGCATTACACACACACACACACACACACACACACACACACACACACACAAATATTATACAAACACACGCACACACATATTATACAAACACACACACACACACACGCACACACACACACATAAAGGACTTGGATGAACCTCACATGAATCTACGTAAAAGACAACATAAAATTCACACCTATACACATACACACACACACACACACACACACACACACACAAAGGGCTTGAATGAACCTCACATGCACATACTTACATTGTGTCTTGGGCATACATTTATTGCAAATCTATGTAAAATTCAATCACATTTACACACACGCAATAGCAAACACAATACAGGCAAAAACACACATGCACACTCACACAAGCACACACACATACTCACTCTCTTACACACACACACACACACTTATAGACACACACTCACACAAGCACACACACATACTCACTCTCTTACACACACACACACACACTTATAGACACACACTCACACAAGCACACACACATACTCACTCTCTTACACACACACACACTTATAGACACACACTCACACAAGCACACACACATACTCACTCTCTTACACACACACACACACACTTATAGACACACACTCACACAAGCACACACACATACTCACTCTCTTACACACACACACACACTTATAGACATACACTCACACAAGCACACACACATACTCACTCTCTTACACACACACACACATACACATGCACTTACAGACACACACTCACACAAGCACACACACATACTCACTCTCTTACACACACACACACATACACATACACACGCACTTATAGACACACACTCACACAAGCACACACACATACTCACTCTCACACACACACACTCACACACACATACACACGCACTTATAGACACACAGTCACACAAGCACACACATATACTCACTCTTTCTCACACACATACACACACACACACACACACTTATGGACACACACACACACACACACACACACGCCCATCCTTCTCCTTAGAGTGAGCCACTGCTCTCATCAGGAAGAAATTAACCCTGCACTCGGCTGTACGATCCTATTGGCTGCCAGCACCAGCCCAGACATTCCACTGCATAATCTTTTCCATTCCTGCCCTTTAGCTAGCAACCAGAAACCACACACACACACACTGCGCTCATGAATCTACACACATGCATATATATATATATATATATATTGATGAATCTATGCACATGCATATATATATATGTATATATGTATACATATACAAACACACAAATATCAACATGCATATAAGTCACCTCTACAGACACAGAGAAAACTCTCTGACACTTTCTGCCTCTGACTCTCCCACCCATTAAAAACAGTTCACACTGAGAAGATTTGGTGACACAGCAAAAGCAAACACAAAAGAGTCAGATGAAAAATAAAAACATTTCCAGGAAAACTATTTTGTGTGTGTGTGTGTGTGTGTGTGTGTGTGTGTGTGTGTGTGTGTGTGAAAGAGAGAGGAGAGAGAGAGAGAGAGAGAGAGATAGCAATTGTTTCACCATTGCTACACCAGGCCACAAATTTTACCCAGAATCCCCCTGTATGTCCTGACGGGCTCCCTGGTCTTCCGACACAAGGGCCAGTAATTGTGGTCTGGCCGGCCTCGAGCAAGCAGAGTTAGCGTGGCGCTCTCTCCCTCTGTCATTTGAATTGCGGCTGCCCAAATTTACAGAAACACGTCTCAAATGACTCCAGTCGCAGAAATGACAGCTTGCCGACGCCACTCTCTCCCTGTCATGAGCCTGCTAGCCGCTGGCCGCCCTGGCCGCAGGATTAACATGGAGTTCCCCTGCTTTGTAATCTATGCAGGATTACCCACTGCCACTCGTTAATGGTAGCTTCAAACACCCCTGAAAACAGCCTGTTGTGGTGTCAGGGGAAAACACAGACCGAAATATGGGATTATTTTGGGATGTGCGCGCACACCTGTGCGCTAAGATTGTGTACAGAAGCCGGCTAATGACAGGAGCTAGAGGAAGAACTGAGAGGAAAAGAGATGGATGGAGAGAGAGAGAGATAAATGGAGGGATGGAGGAGGAACAGATGATGAAGAGAAAAAGAGGTAGAGAAAGAATGAGAGTTAGGGAAGGAGGGAGAGAGAGGGAGAGAAATATATACAGAGTGGATAAAAGAAATAGATGAAAAAAAATAAAACAAACTGAGAGGGAGCGGGGGAGGGGCTTAGAGAGGGAGAGAGAGAGGGATGGGTGAGAGAGGGAAAGAGAGAGAGAGAGAGAGAGGAATAAGGGAGCAAGGAAGAAAGAGAGAGATGCTTGCCGTGTCTGAGATGTGTTCACACATGCAGTGAAAGTATTTTCTGAGACAAGAAAAACAGCAGACAGGATGAAGACACTGCAGCAACTGAAGCCTGGACGTGCTCAGACACCTTACTGTGTACACACACACACACACACACACACACCAAAACAGGGCTCCTGATGACATGTAGGTTTCAACTGTGCCTTAAGCTTCGTTGGCAGAATAAAGATTTGTGTGAGTGTGACAATCGTAAGGTGTTGAACTTGTCTCAGTATATGCATGTTTCTCTTCATGCAATATGTGTGTGTTTGTCTGTGCCTGTGTGTGTGTGTGTGTGTGTGTGTGTGTGTATTTCAGATGTTCCATATGAGAGCAGTGTTTAATGTGTGTGTGTGTGAAAGTGTGGAATGCATTGCCCCCTGTACGTGTGTCCATAGGCTAGTGGTTGGGTAAATATTAAGGCCAAAACCTTGCTATAGGTCCATAAGTGATTACACTTGCAGTTGTTTCTCTGCAAGGACTGGGAGCTGGAGACTGGAGGTCTCCCATGGGTGAACCCTACAGCCTTCACAGAACCACGCTCACCATCTTTAACTGAGACACAACGAGAGGCCCGACAACTCCCACTGCATGACCGCACAGGTGATGTAGTGGGAGGCAGTTAAAACATCCAATAATGGACTAGAAACAACAACAGCAACATGTCTTGCACTACGTTAAAAAAAGCCTAAGTATCCTGTAGTCCAGATATCCACTGAGGTTAGCATGCAAATCAGCTAGCTTCGGCGTGGCTCTCTCATAACCTCACCTTCTTCCATAGGTGGCCTCCTTATTAAATACCACAGGAATGAAACATGACAAGGACACAGACACCTGATGGACTGAAAATGATTGCTACTGTAGACATGACAAAAGAGATGGGTGGACCACAGAGAAGCTCATTAGCGGCGCTAATTATCGAAGCACCTGATACCATCTAACAGACGGACACGGAGAGGAGAATATATGCAAAACCATGGAGAGGCCACTCACCAAAGCACTGCTAATTATGAAGGACGTGTGTGTGTGTGTGTGTATATATAGTCTCCTGCAGGGCTCATAAAAGCCCATTACTCTTATGAGTTTCTCCACTGGATATATGAGGCCTCTGGCCTCTGAACCTACTGAGTGCTAATATTGGCCTCTCTCTGTCTCTGTCTCTTTGTCTGGGCCTGCAAATGTGCTTCTCAAACGTTTTCTGTCATCACATCTTTGGAAGGGTGAGAATTTTCACACCCCACCTTTCCCTCAACGGGAAAAAAAATATCAGCAAAAAGTGTCCAATTTTACAAATGATCTGAGGTTCTGGTGGACATGACTCTTGATTCATGATTCATTTTTCTGTCATAATGAAGCATTTGACCACCCCATAGGTCCTCCTGACCTTATTACTTTTACATTTCTGCATGTGTCCTGCTTATATGAGAAAGACAAAATCTGAGAACAAAATTTGAAAAGAACTGTTGGTATGGAAAGGAAATAAAGTATTTAGTGGTGGGGGTTGGACACAATGCAGACATCTGATGTGATTTCAAGACCGGATTACTCGGGCACCACTAATCACAGAGAGAAATACTACACAGGTTCTCCTGTTTATTTTTATTTTATGCGGTTTGCCATATTTCAGTTAAGAGATCATAAGATATTTCACCAAGATTAATGGGTAAGATATGGATACAGCAGTACTAACATTAGTATTTTTATGTAAATTCAAAGCTAATTTACTCGTAAACTGTTCATCACAGCAACTAGCGAATGATAGCGTTGGAAAGCTCAGGTCGTGCAGTTTGATGGGATATGTGAATGGTAACTGTGTGATGAAACTGTGTAAGTAATCTCACAGGCGAGAATGGGTGTGAATTTGGTGCAGCCGTCAATCTCAAGGGTGATGTCTTGCATCCCAACTGTTGTGAGAAATGCTGGCCTACACACACACACACACACACAAACATACACAGAGAGAGAGAGAGAGAGAGAAAGAAATACACATAAACATACACACACAACCCACATTCACACATGTGCACACAAACACACGCATACACACACTCACACACACACACACACACACACACACACACACACACTGACACAGAGATGTCTGTGATTTAACAACCCTGCTGATGCTTGCCCCTGTAAAAGCGCTCCTTTACAAGTAGCCTCTCGAGGTGGGCGGGGTCACACAGGGCCACAATCTCTTCAGTCCTTGCCCTTCATTACCATGGCAATCAAGCTCAAGGTCAAAGGTCATCAGGGAGGCCCAATTTATCAGAGACATCATAAAAACTGTGCCTCCCCTAGTCCAGGCCTTCACGACATACCCAAAGACCTACAGCATAGATCTGCAGCACGGACCTCCAACATAGACCTCCAACTCCAACAAATAGCACAGATCAACAACACAGACTATATAGCTATATACGTGCATACAGAACTGCAACATATAGCTCAGGTAAAAATGTACGATGTAGACCTACACAGAACCTTAACCTATACATATACAGTGCCCAGCATAAATGAGTACACCCCCTTTGAAAAGTAACAGTTTAAACAATATGTCCATGAAAACAAATTTTTTTTTTTTTTTGTATGTTACGAGGATGTGATATTAAACTTAGTCTGCGAACATTTTTGGACATATTGTTTAAAATGTTACTTTTCAAAGGGGGTGTATTCATTTCTGCTAGGCACTGTTGTTCAGGTCCAAAACTCAGAGGTGTCACTGAGATCTACAACACATACCCACAACAACAAAATACACTTTGACGTACAAAATAAACTTACAACACACAACCACAGCACTGACCTGCCCCCCCCCCACACACACACACCTCCAGCTAATATAACACACAGATTTGCCATACAGACCCAACAGAGATCTAAATTACAGATGAATGCTTTAGTCTATTAGTCTTGCTGCACAGACCTATGGTTCCTAATACTGATAGACACACACACACACACTCACATGCACACAAACACACACACACACACACACACACACACGCACACACTGCTGTCCATATCAGAGACACCACACACACAGAATAGCCAGTGATTGCATGCCTTGTCATAAGCACAAACCTCACACCCACACACACTCATACACATGTTAACATGCACACACACACAAGAACATATACACACATGCATAAATCACAGACACACCCTTACATCCTACACATACACCACACACACGCGCGCACACACACACACACAGGATGTGTGGTTACTCAGGACTGAGTATGTGCTACACATGAACCATAGGAACTACTGACCCCAGGTTCAACTTCATGGTCCCTTCAAGGTCTTCTCCCATTCACAAAAGTCAACACCAGTGCACACACACACACACACACACACACACACACACACACACACACACAGAAACGTGTACATATACACCATGCCTTGTCTGCCCCCCTCCCCCCACACCACCCCACGCCCCGCACACGCACACACACATACGGACAGACACAAATACACACTGTCACACACTCATACACACACTCAGTCTTTCACATACACCACACACACCCCTCCCTGAGGTCTCTGTTACAGCGCAGCATATTTCTAAGCCCTCTGTTTCCCTCCAGTAAATCCATCTCTTTCTCTCTTTCTGCTCTCTCTCTCTCCCTTTCTCGCTCTCTCTTTCTCACTCATTCTATCTTTTTCTGCTCTGCCTTCTTTTCTCTCTCTTTCTCCACTTCTTTCTTCCCTACACTCACATTCTCTCTCTCCATTTCCCCCTTTCTGTCTCTCTCTCTTTCCTCTCTATTCTCCCTTTTTCTCCTTCATTTTCCCCCTCTTATTCTCTTTCTCTTTCTGCCTCTTTTGCTCTTCCCATCTCTCTCTCTCTCTTCCCCTCTCTCTCTTTCACTCTACTTTCCTCTCTCTCTCTCTTTCACTCTACTTTCCTCTTCTCCTTTCTCTCTCTTTTACTCTACTTTCCCCCCTCTCTCTCTTTCTCTCTCTCTCTCTCTCTGTGGGGGACTCTTGTGCAGTCTGAACTCAGTTCTTGCCTCAGGCCTCTGGTTGGGAGCCAATGAAAAGAGCAGCTATAGGCTCCAGCCTGACTCTCACGTTAACCCTTTCCTCTCTCTCTCTCTCTCACACACACACACACACACACAGGAGAGGCATAGACATATTTATACACACCAACAACAATAACAATACACACACACATATGCACACAGAAAAGAAAACAGGTATAGCACACACACACACACACACACACACACACAATAACAAAAAACATAGTTTTAAATACTCAGAAACGCATAATAGGCCAACATGGCTACCATAAACAATAGCATGCACATATACATGTGAACACACACACACACACACAAAGTTTCAAACGCAATGGACAACATACATATTACAGACAGGCTGCACACACAGAACAACAGCATACAAATCAGTGTACACACACATTTCCGACTGTGATAAATCATGACGAAGCTAACTGCTCTAGGAGGCTACTGAATCGGAGACATACAGGGTGAGCTATACAGCATGACCCAGAGAAAGAGAGAGAGAGAGAGAGAGAGAGAGAGAGAGAGGGAGAAAGAGAAGGAGAGAGGACTGCAGTACCACCATATGCTAGCTAATGCATTTTAGCCACAGGCTTTTGTCAGGATGCGGTGTGTGTTTTTGCATGTGTGTGTGCGCGTGTGGGGAGTGCGCGTGTATGTGTATGTGTTTGTGTATGTGTGTGTGCATTTGTGTGTGTGTGTGCGCGTGTGGGGAGTGCGCGTGTATGTGTATGTGTATGTGTTTGTGTATGTGTGTGTGCATTTGCATGTGTGTGTGCACGTGTGGGGAGTGCGCGTGTATGTGTATGTGTTTGCGTATGTGTGTGTGCGTTTGTGTGTGTGTGTGCTCGTGTGTATGAGGGATGGTGTGAGAGTAAAACCCCTGCCACTGCAGAAAAACAAAGAGCTCTTGTTTGCTGCCTCTTTTAAAAAGTTCTCTGGGCAAAAGGCCCTAATTGAATTGGTGTGATTGGGCCTGGAAAAGTCCTATGAGTGTCTGGGAGAAAGAGCCCCTTTGAGGGGCAGCAGAGAGGCTAGCAGGCCTTTAACATCCCGCTAACATCCAGCCCCCTGACTTCCTCCAGCAGCTTAATGACTTTCAGCACTACAGCATTTCCTCCCCACCACACCTTTACACTCACTCTCACACACACACACTCTTTCTCTCTCTCACACACACACACAATACCCACACACAGAAAACACACAGCTGTGACATTAACAGCATCACACACCTACAAGCAAACACACCCTGCATGTAAGCTGCAGTACCTGGGTAGGCCTACAACCAGCCTCAAGTCATGCACAGAAAACACACACACACACACACACACACACACACACACTCACACCTTCCAACTCTGCAGAAATACATTATATATGGATAATATTGGCATGCCATGCGTAAGTGTGACCTCTTCTTAAGATCTCTGAGCTGCTGCTTCAGAGTGGAACACTGATCATACCATGAGATGCCTCAGCAACAGCAATGCATGTGTTCAGTAAGGTCTTCTTGCTGTTATTCAATAATAATAATAATAATAATAACAAAGTATGGTAACACTTTCTATGAACCCAGCATTCATAAATCATTATAAATGCATTCATAAAGGGTTATAATGCATTTATAAAACCTTATAACTAATGCATTAGTATTCATAACTGTTTATACAGTCTCGTGACTGTACTCATATAAGCCTTTTAGAATTTGAAGTGTCATAAAGCATTATAAGCTTCTTTGGCCTTTTGATACTATGGAAAAATACAACTTTACTTTGTCTGTAATGATGCCTTATTGATCTTCACGATTAATTAGGTGTTCATCTCATTTTCCTTCGAGTGCTTGTAACTCTTCTTTATTTGGCATGATTAATCAGGCATATCAAAATTAACAATTAACAAACTGAAGCTTTAAAATGCTTTGTGACACTCAAAGTTCTACAGGCTTGTAAGATAACATTATACCGCCTTACAAACACAGTCTTTAGAATGCATTAACAGCTATGGACACTAATAACATTAGTTGAACATTAGTTGTAAGACTTTATAAATGCATTATAAGCCTGTATGAATGTTTATAAAGCTTTATGAATATTAGGTTCATAGAAAGTGTATAAAAGAAAATTATGTTATATTATTATTAAATATATATAAATAAAAATGCCTGGTCCAGATTTGTTGCTGGTTCCTGCCCAGTCTCACCCTAAAACCACATACATGTGTGTGTGTGTGTGTGTGTGTGCTGTATGTGTGTGTATCTATTTGTGTGTGTCTGTGTGTGGTGTGTGTTCTCTGAGGTCTGTGTGCAATCCCTTCTGGCAGCCAGCATCCTGTCCCACCTACCTCATTGTTCTCCAATGACTTCCTTTGATTAAAAAAAAACATTCTCTCACACATGTACACACACACACAAACGCCCTGTCAGAAACACACACATTCACACACTCCAGGGTGTAAACAATCTAGCTGCTATTGATGGAACATGTCTATCACGCACACATATACACACACGCACACACACACACACACACACACACACACACCACACACACACTTTCCCTCCACACTGAACTTGAAAGCTTTGCTTTTGTATTTCATGTGTTTCTAAGCAGAAAAGCTATAAATGCTAAAAGCTGTGCACTCAAACTAAACCTGGAGCCCTTACCAAGTGAATGTAAATAGCAGGGATTCTATGAGACTGACAGCGGATACTGGTCCAATACCGTCATTTTTCAATTCTGAACCAAGATTAATACATTGACTTTGCAAATCATGCACTGATTTCGCAATTACATGTGAGTAATACATGAGAACTATACGTATGAATGCATTTCTTTACTTCATTCTAGTGTCTCATGTTTAGTAAACACATTTTCAGTGTGCGTGATGAATCCATAGGTGCTGATTCATAGTAAACACATTTTCAGTGTGCGTGATGAATCCATAGGTTCTGATTCATAGTAAACACATTTTCAGTGTGCATGATGAATCCATACGTGCCGATTCATAGTCGATGTAAGTGCGCAGACGACAGTGTGGATGCAGCCTCAGACTGAAAGCGTGACGTTTGATCTGCTTCCAACGCTTCAAATGACACGGGTCGTCAAAATTTGATGAAAATTTAAAGCCTACTTGCGTTTGTGTTTGCATACACTTGCATTCACTATGATTTGGCCCCTAAAGAGCACATTGTGATGACAAACATTTAGTGTGATAAAAGAATAATTACTTTTGCATATCATCCATTATGCAGTACTATATGTATCTGTTGCATCATACATATATATACATAGTTGTGCTGTCAAAACACAAAAAAAAAATCTGAAGACATAAAGCAAAAACACATGGAGTTTTCATATTGTCATTTATTCTATGTATCTGGCTTCATTCCTGAATGAATGAACCTTTCCCTGGCTCTACCACATTTATACAAACACACCCAAGACTGGATGGATGGGGGATCCTCAAGGGAAAAAAGGATCAGGTTTTGGTGCTATGTAATGGATGAGATCATATCAATACAAATGATGCTATCTGTATCCCTAGCTGCAGCTACCCATCCTGCCTCTGTGTCTGATGTGATATACTCAAAGACATTATACACACAACATACTCCGTTAAAGGTTCTCAAATACACTCAAAGAGCAAAAGAGTAAATGGACTGCATTTATATAGCGCTTTTCTACTCCTACGAGTACTCAAAGCGCTTTACAGCGTATCCCTCACCATTCACATTCACACACCAGTGGCGGAGGCTGCCATGCAAGGTGCCAACCTGCCACCGGGAGCAATCTGGGGTTCAGTATCCTGCTCAAGGACACTTCGATGGGGTCAGGCAGAAAGGAGCTCGAACCTGCAACCCTTCGGTTGGCGAACAGCACCCCTACAACCTGCGCCACCACCGCCCCACCGACACCTGCAGAAGGCCTGGGTTGGGATACCAAAGTATGTTGCGCATGTTGAGGCCAAGGGTCGGCCCTTCTGAGACACTGAGAGGCTCTCCTGCCAGCAACTGCATCATATCCACAAACCAATGACTTTGAGGCTACTTGGGTGCTATTTGACACTTGGCCTCTCCTGGCGAATCTGGCTCAAAACCTGAGGGAGTAGCACCACTGGTGGAGATTCATGAAGGAGACTCTTTTTGCACAAATTCTATGCACTAGCAAATGACCATTTGGCTGCTTTGAGTCACCAGACAAGACAACCATTTACATGTCACATGTTGTCATCATGAAAAATCTGAATGTCGGACCTTTGGCTTTACACCTGGGCTACAACTGAAGCATTCTGTTCATGACACATAAATTTAGATTCTGATTAGCGTATTCCTTTCTCTCATAGGTGTAATTGTTTTAATTGTGTGCAGTGCTGGGGTAGCCATGCCCACTGATTATAGTGAGGGCTGAGTGTTTCAGTGTAAACTACGCAAACACACAAACTTCAGCTGTGCATCCAGTGAAACCTTCCTGTTACGTTACCTGAGAGACGCAATGAACGAAAAAGACTTTAAAGACTTTCAGCTGTCTTCTGCAGAGCACACTAAACGGTGGGTTATTCCAGTCCAACCCAACTCTGCTCTGCCCTGGTGACCCAGCCCTGGGTCGAATCAGGTCAGGGAGAGGAAAAAAGAGGAGAGGAGAAGAAAGGAGAAGAGAGGACAGTAGGGCAGAGAAGAGAAGAGAAGAGAGGAGAAGAGAAGAGAATGGAAAAAGCGACGAGGAGCTTTCTTCCCACATGAAAGGCAGGCTGAGGCGCTGATGGGCATGTGGTCACCATAGAGGGGATTCTGTGACTCTAATAAACTAATAATCAGCCAGCAAGGAGTTTCGTCTGAGCAGCTGCCCCACTAAAGGACTGTTTGCAGAATAGGGGACAGTGGAGATCGGGGGCATTTTTCTGTACGAGTCTTACTTGACAGGTGACAGTAGATGAACTGAGAGCATTCCATGGAAGCCAGACTCGTGTTCTGTTCTATTCTATTGTCTGATCATTCCACAATGATAAAATACAAAAAGAAGACATGGAGAGTGCAGCCTTACACATTTATCTAGCATGCTTCAAAGACACCTGGCCTTTTTTGTTTTTTTGGTGATGTGTGTTTTGTGTTTTTGTTGTTGTTGTTGTTGTTGTTGTGTTTGTTTTATAAATGTGTCATGTAAGCTACTGGATGCCTACATCAATGAATGAATGAATCTATCTATCTGTCTATCTATCTCAGTAGTGTATAATTGTAAATACACTGCAATCAACTGCTGTCAACTGAACTGTATCAAATCCATAACCACTGTGTATCACACAGCACACTGCAATCATGTGCTCACCCTAAAAGTATCAGCAACACCACTCCAGAATAGGCTAGGACACAGAGTGAATCAAGCATCAGTAACACCACGCTAGCATAGGCTGGGACACAGAGTGAATCAAGCATCAGTAACAGCACGCTAGCATAGGCTGGGACACTGAGTGAATCAAGCATCAGTAACACCACGCTAGCATACGCTAGGACGCAGAGTGAATCAAGCATCAGTAACACCACGCTAGCATAGGCTAGGACACAGAGTGAATCAAGCATCAGTAACACCACGCTAGCATAGGCTAGGACACAGAGTGAATCAAGCATCAGTAACACCACGCTAGCATACGCTAGGACACAGAGTGAATCAAGCATGAGGTAATCATGGCAATGTGTGATAAATAAGCTTCTCAGATCTGACTCTTTGATGCTGGGGTGGTGCTAACACATGCTTTGTTTATTTTAAAGTACATTGTGCGAGGCAATATATTAGCTCACGTGCATTAACAAAACATTCATGCACACACATGTCACAATCACTCACACACCCAGCCACACACACAGACATGCACACAGGCATGCACACACACACACACACACATTCATCAACATGGCAAAAATATAAATGCATCATAAATACTGGCAAACAGACGCACATGCACATACGTACATCTAACGTGCATCACTCATCCATACTCATACATATACACATCTCTCACGCTCAAACAAAACACACACACACACACAAACACACACACACACACAAACACACATACATGGTATATTTAACATTCATATGCACACATTAGGTCATGTTAGCAATGCTGCTCCATTAGACTGCTGTAAATCAAAGTAGATCATTCAAATTCATCTCTCTCCCACATACACACACACACACACACACACACACACACACACTGGCTGTGTCAGTGGCTCCACCACACAGCGTTAAATCAACGTAGATCAGCCCATTACGTCCATTACCTCAGCTGCATTCTGATTTGATTTTTAAGAGAGAGAGTGTTCACCATGAGCTAAGCTAAACACACACTCTCTCTCTCTCACACACACACACACACAGGCACCTGCACGCACACACAAACACAGGAACACACATACGCTACTCTTATCCGTCTCAAACGTCATATATCAGGCCCCACACTACACCAAATACTCATTCACCTGTGTTATATCTGTCTCCAAAATCACATGTTCTTTAGCTGAGCCAAATTCTCATTTACATGAGTTGTCTGTCTGTCTCCAGCTTTTAATCACAGCAGGGTAATTTACATCAAAGTAGGCCCTGATTTCAGTATATAGCCAACCGCAACACCAGCTCTCTGATCACCTCTATCGTTAATGACAGAGGGGCATGAGCTGACCCCTCACCCCCTGCTGCCCCAGCGCGCACACACACAAACACACACACACACACACACACACTCTCACAATAAAAGTCTGTCAGCACTCACATGACCTTCAAAACCTCCACACCAGGCCAGTTGCGACCTCCAAACTTCAGCACCAGATGCGCACTGACCCCCAAACTTCAACACTAGTAATGACCCCCAAAGCCTTGGCAGGACATGGATATTACACATGTGAATGTGTGTGAGAGTGTGTGTGTGTGAGAAAGAGTGTCTGTGGGTTTGTGTATGTGTGTGTGTGTGTGTGTGTCTGTGTTTTGGTCTCTGATCACACACAAGTCCACTCCACTGTGTGACACTGTGTGTTTGTGAGTGTGTGTGTGAGTGTGCGTGTGTGTTTTGGTCTCTAATCACACACAAGTCCACTCCACTAGAACAGTTTTGCATTGAAATCACCAGTTGAGGTCTATGCCACTATTTCTCTGTGCAGCAACATTTTCTTGTTCCCACTGTCCGGGGGTGTTTCCTTGCTTTGGCAATTGTAGGCTATGGAAGTGATCAACTTCCCCTCTGTCTCCCAGACTGTGCTGAGCTGGAAGGTGTCTGGGAAATCCTGTCACTTTAAGCAATTCACTTTCCCCTTTAAAGCCTCTCCAATAAAAATGACAGCTGCAGACTTTCACAAAGGACTAATCACGACTTCAGAAACACAAAACTGCCGCGCAGTAAACCCAAACAGTCTGGCTTTTATTGGGTCGGCCCGTGAAAGAGCCATTCCTCCCCCAGCAATGCGAGCCGGACTCTCATTAACGACCGTGGACTTGGGAGGCGCGGGAAGGGGGTCGGACTCCGGGTTGTAAAAAAGGTCCTTGCGAAATTTCTCTTTTTTCAGAAATGCCAATAAAACTGCACGAATAGAGGGGACTTGGCCTTCACAATAGCAATGACATTTCGTGGGTCTTATAAACTACTGAAAACAAGCAGCATTCCTGAGAAATGACGCGGAGCTTTAGGTTAAATTTAAGTTTCAACATGCACTGCACAACTCGTTTGTTAAAAGACCTGTTGGACAGAACACTAGATTTACTTGGATGCATTTTCGGGTCTGGAACGTGTCTCCTCGGCGTGGTCGTCCTTATTGAGACCACAACATTATTCTCAAGTTAAGGCAGATATTTTGTTTTCATGATATCTATGAGGCTGCCCAGAGATATTTAAGCCTCAGAAAATAAGTGAAATTCTGTCCGACACGGAGAAGGATATTACGCAATATCTGGCGTTCGATTGTTTCCCCGGACCTCCTCGTGTTTTCTGGTGCTAATCGGTCTGTCCAACATTCACCATCTATAAGTCCCTCATGTCTTCATGCTGTGATAAGTCGCTAAAACAGCTTTGGGTCTTGTGATCAGCGAGGGATCACTCAGAAATGTCCCCGTGCGCAGCGGAAACTCCGGCGCGTGCTGCTGACAGAGGAAGGGTGCGTTCCTCACATGTAGCAAACGATAATGTTTCAAACCAAATAGGAAACGCTGACATTATTTTCTGGCCTGAGCACAGATTCCCAAACAAATGTTCCCTTCACTGCCAGATGCCACGGTGTATACGGAGTCTGTCGGCCAATGTATCAACTGGAAAAGCCAAACCCGCAACAATGTACACAGTGTGCGTGAGTGTGTATTGCGTACAGACAGCCGCCTGTGCAAATGGCACTTCTAGAAAACTGTGGAAGCCAACAAGAGGAGTTCCCAGGTGTGTTGCTGATTGTATAGATATCACTTAGAAACTAATCCAACACTGAGATGTGTTTTACATCAGGAAGCAGAGTCTAAATGCAGATGAAATGCATGAGGATCAACCGTGGTTGGTGACAGCGCGAATAATCAGCTCAAGACCATCCCTCTTCAACAATCGGAGTTAATAGAAACCATATTTTGTCCAGACTGGAAAACTCACCTAAAGACAGAAAAGGCTTGGTTTCCATGTTAGCTCATTCCAGCGGAGTTTCCGAAAAGAGAGAGCAACCCCGTAGCCTACTCCGGTAAGCAGGCTGCAGTCATCCAATGGCCGTTGCTGGTGACAGTCTAAAGTCTGAATTCCGCTGTCAAAATCTACTTCGTGCAACTAAACTCTGTTGGTTTCGCTCAGTGCCGCGCTCGCTCACGGACTCTGCGCTCCTCATTCCTCGCCTACCCCAACCAGCCCTACACACGGGGGCGCGCCTAGGGGGACTTCGACTGCCGGCGGCGCACACGCAATGACGAATTCCCTACGCCAACGCAATGCAACTGCCAGACAAACAAGTATTCTAGTGCATCCTTCGGCTGTGGCAAGTTGTTCCAGGAAAGAAACATCCACAAATAAGATGTAAATTGATGTAAACAACAGTATAATGTAAACAACAATTATTGATGTAAACAACAATATAATGCCATTCAAATAGTCTAAGCCTACGTGAAAACGGAACGAACGCACATAAAAACAAAAACAAGCAAAAAAGAACTGAAATGGAAACAGATAATTTGCTTGAAGTAAGTTGGAGTAAACATTATGACG